>JAUZST010000303.1:0-16997 GCA_034779995.1 Parotocinclus haroldoi | reverse complement strand
ACACACACACACACACACACACACACACACACACACACACACACACACACATATATATATATATATACACACACACACACACACACACACACACACACACACACACACACACAAAAACACACACGTACATACATATAAACATACACATATATAAATGCTAACAATCTGCAAGAGCTATATATGACATCTAAAACTTTTATGTCTTAAGTTGTATAACATAAAATACATACACATAATGTCAAGGCATCAGATTCTTTAGAAAGTGCTATTAATGAAAAATATGCCAAACATGGAGGCTTTCCAGCACCCAGTTACCTTCAGCTCCCAAAAAAATAACAAAACCCCAACATTCTCTCAGAACACAAATGCACTCGCGTACACGCACCTGTTCCTAATGGGGTCTGACGGAGTTTTAGGAAAAGAATGTTTTCATTCATAGATGTGTCTCTTATACTCTTTGTAAAACTATATCAAATTCATGTACGGAGCCTCTTCACATTGACTGCTTTTGCCATTAAGAGATCTGTATGTGCTTCAAAAGCAACAGGACAGATCTCTATGACACAATCTTTTCATTATTGGTAATAATCAGTGCAATGGACAGCATTCTGGTGGATGAGGTTGAGGGTTGTGTTGGTATTTGAAAGCAAAGAGAAAATAAAAGATGGAACTAGCCTTGAAAGAGACAAAGAAAGTATTTAGGAGGGGGTTTAAGAGCTGTTTGTGAATACATGTGATTGTCTTTGTAAAGTCAATCCACGTTTCCCTTTATTGCTTTGTACAGTGAAGCAGATCTACACTGCTTAAGATTAAGGCCCTTAAAACATGCCATGGCATAAAGGCAAATGACCATCAAAAAACAACATGACATGAGCCTTTCACTCTGGCTCTGAGGGGTTTGGTTGCCTTTGGCTGTGAAAAGTCATACACATTTTTGCATTTCAGTACCCATCATCTTATAAGCTGATAATCTAAATGATCAACGAAAATATTGATCGGGAAAAAAAAAAAAGAGTACATTTTATCTTTAATTCCACTACACTAAGAATTCAAAACGCTATTTGGGTGGATAGATGCCCTCATTGTTTGAGAGTAAACTTTTACTGCAAATCGAACAATGCCTTATAGGCACACATGCCTTCCTTAACCAAGGAAATGATTTTTGAATGAGAGCTGTCAGATATATACAATATACTTTGTTGCTGACTTCTTAAATGTATCCAGCTGTGGCCTGAAGTACATTTAACAGAGCAAGAGACATGCTCTCAAAGGCACATCCTGTACTGTGTCACTGGCTTAGGAAACAAGTGTTGGCCTGCTGTTCGTTTTTTACTTTCAGTGCCAAGTTGATTGTAAAGTGTATGTCTAAGTGCTAAAGTAGCTAAGTGTGTGTTCCTTTGTATGTTTGGTTCACTGGAAGGCCTGGTGAAAGCGAGGCAGGGTTGTGGTTGTGTTCAGGCTTGGCGAGTGGGTGTAACTCGTTGCAAGCGTATGCGTCTGAGAAAGCGTGTGTGGATGCGCGAGTGTGTGGATAGGGCTGAGAGGATCCGGAGGTTCCTGACAGGGTGTTATTAAAGGAAGCCCCTCCTCCTGGTTGTAGGGCATTCCGAATGCTGGGCCTGCCCCTTGCCCATAGGGTAGGAAGTTAAAAAGTGGAGAAAGGAAGTCCAAACATGGAGTTTCTACAGAAGATGTGGTAGCAGCACTCAGCTTCGGGGTTTCCTCAACTTGCAGCTCCAGCAGGCAGCTCTCCAGCTCTGCCCTGAAAGGCGGTGGAGGAGGAGAGTAGGAGGCATGGCCTAGCTGATAGGGGTGCGACTCCATCAGCTCCAGCGGCTCTGCTTTCACACGTAGCAGCTCATTGCTGTGGCTCTTCTTCACATGCCGGGTCAGGTGGTCCTTACGGCCGAAGCGCTGCGCACAGTACTGGCACAGGAAGTCCTTGCGGCCTGTGTGCACTACCAGGTGGCGCCGCACATCCTTGCGTGTGTAGAAACGTCGCTCGCAATGCTCGCACTGGTGCCGCTTCTCCTTGGCGGCGGCAGAGGCGCTTTTGCCAGCATGGGCACGCAGATGCTCAAGTAGCAGAGGGGTACTAGGGTATGGCCGCAGACAAACCTGGCATGTAAGGTCACCACGGTGTGCTGCATGCAAAGCCTGGTGCCTTCGAAACCCCAGCTTGGTGTTGTAGCTCTTTCCGCACTCTGAACAGCTGAACGCCTCCTTGTTTGGGTCGTGTGTATGCAGGTGGTTCTTAAGGTGGTCTTTGCGGTGAAACATTTTCTCACAGTAGCCACACTTGTGGGTCTTCTCAGGCGAGTGTGTCGCCATGTGGCTGCGGAGAGAAGCATGTACAATTCATTTTTTATTAAAAGTTTCATTTGGACTAGTGGTCTGCCAAACTAATCAGCCGGACGATTACTTTTGAGATAACTGAGATAACCTTTCTGCATTACAACTTGCTGTTCATAACCAAGGACTACTGAGTGACTAAAAACAAAGAGGTGCTGAAAGAACATTCAATCATTTATGCTAAGGTGAACTTTTCGTTTCCAGTATTAAAATGTGCTGCTCTTAACTCTTATAGCTCTTATTTTTTTTAAACAAGTATTTACATTTTTTTCTCCCAGAAACAAGAAGATGCTGTTATCTAGTAATAAATGTTGTCATTAAATAATTCATTCATTCATTCTTTTATCTTCTTGACCCTGGACAGGGTTGCAAAAGAGCTGGTTCCTATCTGGCAGCATGCCAAACAATTATAGTGTTGTTATTATTTAGTAAATAGACAAGCATGCAAACCGAGACAGAGCATTTATAGATTAATGTTCCTTTAGGTTCTGCAATTTTGTGTCTCGTTTATTTTTATCAGTTGCAAAGAAGTCATAGAAACTTTATAAATTAGCCACCTGTCACTCTGCTCTCTAAATATCAGCATCAGCCTTTAAAAAACCCATTCACGTCACCCATTAAATTGGAGTGTCACTGATATTAAACCAAATGAGGTTTTCTCAGATAACAGCAAATGGATTGCAATGTGTGGAACAGAACATGCAGACTTAATATGCATGTGGTGAATATGTTCATGAACGTGAGACCCACCGTAGCAGTTTGTACTTGGAGACAAAAGCCTTTGTGCAGTCAGCGTGTGTACAGCAGTACGGCCTCTCGCCTGTGTGCGAGTACGAGTGCACCTTCAGCTTCTCCATGCTGTTGAAGGCTTTCTCACACAGCTGACAGAGGAAGTTCTTCCTCCCTTTTCCCTCTGATCTCTTCTTCCTCACTCGGTCGTGCTCTGCTGGGTTAGGGTCATCATCGGGGGCGACTGTGGCCATGGTGATCTAGCACAGGCCGGCCACGCAGTGGACACAAACGAGGTGTCCAAATGCTGACAGACAGGCTGAATCTCTAACACCAAGGAGAGTCCAGGCACTGAGGGAAAGATGGATGTTGGTGGGGTTTCCAAACACAAGAGGGAAAAGGGGAAAAAAAAAATCAGGACAGATCAGATACCTGACTAACACCTTGTTTTTAATGTTTGTCAAAACAATTATGTGAAGTGTCCCCCCCACTGAGCCTCGTGTGGTAAGTGCTAATCCATGTAGTGCTGACTATTTTAAATTTAGTAAAAATACCTATACATATTTGTATTACATTATTAATGTATTTATTGTGTTACTACACAGTGATCACATTGGCATTGTGGCCCTGTACTCCAGTATGTTTAAATGGAAAAAGTGGCAAAGTGTAGAATGTCTGCTTTAACTCAAGCGTATTTACGTCTAGATTATATAAAAAGCAGGAATCCCAAACCTTTTCATACCCTCATTCAGCCATTGAAGAGAATTTAAGTGGACTTACATTTAACTCAAACTGATGACTACATGAAGTGTGCGACTCTCTACTAGATGATACATATCTTTCCTCAGTAAGTTAAGTCAAGTCACATTTATTTATATAGCACTTATTACAATGGCATATTGTCTCAAAGCAGCTTTACACTATTACAATTATATTCCATGGCCTATCCCAAATTGAGCTAGCCTGGGGCGACAGTGGAAAGGCAAAACTCCCTAAACGTTGTTAGGAAGAAACCTTGGCAGGACCCAGACTCAAAAAGGGACCCATCCTCAGCAGACCGGTAATGCAACCGTTTTCAGTTCCTGCTTATTCTGGGGATTTTTGCCACCGGTAAATGAAATACATGCTCACGCATACATAGTCATACGTGGTTCCCTTTTCTATAGACATTCCTCTTTCTACTGCTCTAATACAGGTACATCTGCCTCATCTATGCACACTACTTCGTCACAGACCTTTTGCCTGTATCAAGCTGTAGCCCTGTGTTCATACTCTCTGAGGTCATGTTGGGCCATTCTTCTTTTTACAGCCTCCCTGTCTTTGTCCTCCACCTATACCTACATCATGGAGAAAATAGGTGATTCTTGCACACCACGTGTTGTATATCTGCCTTTTCAATCTGATGATAACTTTCTTTACTGGCACTGGAAACAGTAATAGACTCCAGATGCAAATGGCACATCTAAAATCAAATTGAGACTTTTTGTTTGCTCTCGCACACAAACTAGTGATGCAACAACACACATTTAGCCAAGAAACAACTGAGCAGCCAACTATCAATTTACTTTTGGGATTATAAAATGAGAGAACAATGTAAAACATGAGTGAAATTTCTCTCTTTAAGTGAATTCAATTTCTATTCTGAAGTGCCAAATTTCCCCGTCAAAGCTAGCAAGTTACGCCCACATTGCATTGCACTTCTGTGATTGTATACCTGTGTAAAAAAATACATCAAAGCGTAAATGAAAAAATAAAGATAAATATAAAATTTAAGACTAACAATAAATAATTCAATGCTCACACTACACATGCATCCATTCATGTCCTGCCTCATGTGCTGACTACTGAGGCATGGAGGCGAGAGAGTTACAGTTAGAGATAGGGGGAAGGAGAGAGTGTGAGGGCAGCAGACAGAAATATATGAATGGCACAAGACTTTGGACCATAAGGTCAACGGTTCAAGCCCCAGCACTGTTAAGTTTTGACCGCTCGGCCCTTGAGCAAGTCCGTTAAATCTAAAACAATTATATAACAACAATTAACAATTAACATAAACCTCTATCAAATGTAGCTCAAAATAAGAGTGTCTGCTACAACCAAATGACTAAATGAAATGGATGGACTGACAGATAAAAGGATACATACTTTAAGAAAATGAAGCATATCCTGTTAAATATAATGTATTTGTAAAATTACATTAAATGATATACGTAGCTCAAATAGCTCATTTTGAAAGAGTGCCATTTGGTCTTTGGATTGATGTTCTTAGACATGTACTTAAGGTTAGTAATTAGCACCCAGTTTACTGATGCAGTCAGTTCCTTGAGCATTATGATAGTACAAAGATCAGTGTAATAATAAGTAAGTAATAAGTAATAATTTATCAAGCAACATATTCTCTGCCATTACACTGTAGTAATGTGGTACACTGGCTTCAAGGATACCAGCACCACACTAGCATAGACTTTTCTTTATATATAATAGCACCTAAATCCACACTAGCATAGACTTTTCTTTATATAATAGCACCAAAATCCACACTAGCATAGACTTTTCTTTATATAGATAGCACCAAAATCCACACTAGCATAGACTTTTCTTTATATAGATAGCACCAAAATCCACACTAGCATATACTTTTCTTTATATAGATAGCACCAAAATCCAAACGAACACAAGCTTTTCTTTATATAGATAGCACCAAAATCCAAACAAACACAAGCTTTTCTTTATATAGATAGCACCAAAATCCAAACGAACACAAACTTTTCTTTATTTAATCAACAAATCCAAGGAACACAAACTTTTCTTTATATAATCAACAAATCCAATCAAACACAAGCTTTGCTTTATATAGACATCCGTTTTGCTCACAGTACCATTCACTAACTGCAGGTCAATCTGTACCCTACTAATTAAAAATAATATTACAGGGCTTACTTTAAAACTACACTGCTCACAATACTTAGGGAATATTATATTTTTGTGATAGTATGGATTACTCCCTAAAAGTTCAGGTCCACTAAGCAATGCATCACACTCTGCAAATGAGAAGTAAATAACAAAACAAAAAATGTACATTACTAAATGATTATACTAAAAGACATTTCAACATCAGCATGGTCTTAAGGTTACCAGACACTGAGTAACTTCTGATACAAATTCAAATATATGAGTGACATCCAGCAAATCTCTAAGTAGGCGGTATTTCCATAGAAAAAAATTGGTTTTAAAATGAGATTGTATATTAATGTGAAGTGTAGAACTCATTATATAATAACTTGTATTAATTAAGCCTATGTACATACGCCTGTAATGCCTACACACACAAGCACTGTAGCTCTCTAATTGGACATTGGCTTCATGGACAGCATTGTTGTTTTGTGATTTCTTTTTTAATTAAACACTTAACATGTATCTGTGGAGTAGTGTTTGTAATTACTTAAATTAATAACATATGATGTGGTCTGTAGCCTAATGCATGATCTTTCATATTTCAGTCAACATTTTGACTGTTTACATTCATGATATTAGACTGTTCTCTGAAAACTGCAACATGAATGAACAATTTGTTTTGCTATTTAGATTTACATGATGTTATTTTTCTAGCAGTTCGTTTATTTGAATAAACAAAACAAATAATACAAATTTGCTTTTTTATTCTAGCGAAATGTTCTACAAATGTTAATTGCTTCTGTTTTAAAATGTCCATTACTTCTTATTCATGAAAAACTACTGAAAGAGATTTTGTGACAGTAGTTTTAATTTATGTGTAGAGGTTTATACAATTATATTTGACAGTATATGCATACAAATATTCTTATAATTAAGACAATAATTCAGGAAATAGATGTATGTAATTGTTTGGTCATTTAATTTATAATATACATAATTACAATCTATGTAAAAAAACAGAAGAAACTACACAAGCAGTATGGCATTACCAATATGTTTTATTTCCCATGTTCTACATAGACTATAAATTCGTATAAGAGTTAATTGTTTCTTTCCACTATAATTACAATATCTAAAGATTCATTATTTAAAGAATCATTTAATTTAAAAAAACAAAGCACTTACAGAAATAAGCATGTCCACCAAACTATCACTATAAACTATGCATTTTCTTCTGAAAATAACTGATTAAATACAACTAAATTACCTCAGAGAAAGAAAACAAATTTAAAAACTTGATTTACTGCATACATTGGCGATACAAAAATCAAACATGCTGAAATTTACAGCTTTTAAAGAGTAAGATTAAACATTACTTGTGTGCTATAACTGCTGTCCTACTATCTTTCAACAGATTTTTGACCAAGTTAAGGTGTTATAACCAGCAAATATTAAATATCATAATTATTTAAAGATCAAAATAAATGACACTATATATTCTGATTTATTTCCAAATGTGTTAATAATGGCAAATCGTGTGCAATTAAATGAAAACGAGCCATTTTGTGAAAAGTATTTACCTTTAATTGTTTCAGACATAGCCACAATAATTGTACCTCAATTTTTCAAACAGAAACCACACTCTACTCGACTACACAAGTTTCACATGTAGACCACACTAGAAACAGATTCATATCTAAGATACTGTCTGAACTAAATAATTGTCTTATTTTTGGATATACAGAGCACACTGAAAACATGACTTCATATCAATAAGGTAACAATGAACTAGGCATTTTTTAAATTTAATTATTTCATATAGAGATCACACTAGAAATAAACACTAACAGTTAAACTTGTGCTGAACTGTTTGTCTTCATTTCTCCATACAGAGATCACAGTACACATAATCATCTGTAGCCAAACTGCCATACTGAGCTACAAAGTTGTTGTTAATTTGAATATGTAATCAGACATAAAACAATACAATGGCAAACAGTATGCCTCGTTGCACAGCACGTTCAGAAACAAACTTTTTCAAACGTTCCTCCACGAAACAGCCCAATAACGCACACGGATCGCGTCCCAAACAGAGGCTAGGGTGCGGTGTGCGGGTAATATGTGGTTTAGCACGGAGAGCCACAGACTCTCAGGAGCGGAAAGGTGAAGCAGAATGAACAGAATGCGTCACAGGTTGCAGTATCGGACTTGATCTATCCTGCACGTGGAGCTGCGAGTTCATCTCGCAGTCACAAACAACCCGCAGTCCATGGGAGGATGCGCGATATGTCCACTTGCTCCCAAGAAATAAAACAACAGCAAATCTCGTGCACTTCCACCAACCGAATAACACCTACCGATAAACCCGTTCACCCTTTGTGAATAAATAAAAGACCATGCGGTGAGAGTGAGAGAGAGAGAGAGAGAGAGAGAGAGAGAGAGAGAGAGAGAGGCGGGGGTGCACGCGTGCCTCTGTTGGGGTGAGCTAACCCAACCCCCTCCTTTCCGCCACACACATACACATACGCTCCTTCATCCATAGGCACGCATCACAAGAACTTTGCATTAAAGCACACTCCGTACGTGCTACTCCCGAGCGTCAGTTAAGTCCAACATCACACGCACAAACACGTTCCCCTTACCTGGGGACAAATGTAAGATCATGTAAAAAAAATAAAATAAAAAATAAAAAAAACACACGCATCTGCAGTATTTCTGATTATTGATCACTCCATTCGTTGCGCCAGTTATAAACCCAATCTGACAATCCCTGCTTCCACTCGCGCACAGATACAAACGGGCTTTAAACCGTGATGAGCAGCATGCCGGGTTTATAGACTATACCAATAGATAAGAGCAGACCGCTCACACGGGCGCACAAGAGAAAAAGTTTTGTATCCCCCAATTAGTCCTCCGTAACTTCTCCCTCCATGTTGGTTGTTTGCGATATTGACAACTTTCCTCGCCTCGATATCCCTCTGAACGACACACAGTAATATCACCTCCTGGCGTTACTGATACGATCAATAACGGAGCCGATCACCGTATTTTAACTGACAACTTAGTCAAGCAAATCACGTGGTGAAATTAAACTCTAATATCCATTCTCTGATTTTAGCGCTGCGCGCAGTACAGAATAAGCAAACGTGATTGTGCCGACAGCACCATGTTTACACTCGTGCATGTATGTGTCAAAATCTGCACAGCATGACTGCGGCGTGCACTTTAGAACTTTTTGTAGATTTTCTGATAATATTTAAACGCGCGTCCGTTGGCCATGGCTACCCCTGTAGCACCGTCGTTATTATATTCAGAGAAAAACATAAACTAAACGAAATTTCATAACTTTTGCCCAACTTTTTATAACTCCAGCACTTCCTCCGTTTGTTGACATTCAATTACAGTGAACGCGGCGCGACAAGAGCGTACAGTTTAATTTATATGATTTTTTTCTGAATTTCTATCTTCGGCTGCTTTTCTCTCAGGTCCCGAACTGGGCGCTGATTAACGCAAACTTTTTTCCCTAGCTCACCCTCACTCATAATTTGAATAACCCCGATATTTTAATTCAAGAACACCGTAACAATTTAGTCAATTTGCGCGAAACTTACCGTGGGAGCCTTAACATCCTTTCTAGAGCATTTTTCTTGACTTTCAACTATTTTCCGAATTTTTAATAATTTTTTTCTCATATTTTTTGCTGGACGCGGCGGGCCTGAAAATTGTTTGCTTTCTCCTCTTTCCAGCAGCCATTGTGTAGGCTATGCCCTTTAGTCACGCCCATACGCTCGCTCCTCCCCTCGCTCGCTCTCTGATTTGTTTACCAGCCTGTCATTTTCATATTTCACTGTCACCGCCTGTACCTCTTACAAAATCAAACTGCTCGGACTCGCCGGCGTTTCTGTCAATCGCAATGACTTCGTTTGATTCCTATTTAAAACAAAAGGTGGGTCTCAATCGCCGGAGGCTCTGCTTTAATGGCTAAAAGCCCTGCCAGTCCAGTGTGCAGCAGCCGGCTTATTTTATGTCGTTCTTCCTATTGGTCCCCTTCGCCTGTCAATCACGAATGGGGGCGGTACACGAGGTGTGTTGTGTTTCATATGTGGTCTGCTCTGAGGAAAAGCTGCTGGGTATCTTTTGTGGCTGCGTCCCAAACCACTGCTTTTTGCACTACATAGTGTAACACACCACCAGTGTAATCGGTCCTACTTTTACGCACTATTTAGTACACAAGTGTTCAGTTCAGGACGCGGTGTGCACCAGCGGCGTGCATTGGGTTTCTGCGGACTGAGGTGAGATATTAGGTAAGTGTAAGAAGGTATATATCTTAAAGTATACACGAACACAGACGTGAATGTAATCTTACTCACAGAAAGCTTCTCACTCTTTAAACTTTAGCACACTAGGTAATCTTACAGTTTGGCTAACAAACAGCTGAAGCTAACCTGAGTAACTACTAGTGACACAACGTGTGTATGTCTGTATTTGTTTATCAGTGAGTGAGATTAAAGCACCGCATACAATTTTTGCTAAACCGTAACCGTAAACCATCGGTGTTCTTCTTTGAAAGTTAAACGTGCTCTCAATGTCACTTAATTTCACTTTAGCTTTAGCCTAGCCAGGACGCTTCACTAACCAGGTGGAAGGTCAGAATGAATGAAGCACCGCCTCAGAATTACTACTACAACACGTGCAACTGTTACACTAAGGTCACAGCCAGTCCCCGTCCCTCATTAGTAGTTAGGTTATTTAAGTTTAGAAAGTCTGAATATTTTTGTACGAGCTTAAAGCTAAAGAACACCACAATGCCAAGCAACTTAACATAAGGGAGTCCAATCACCTATATTTAGTTGCACAGAATTGCCAGTCAATGCCGCACGACCATGAGCAGAGGTTTTAAGGAGTTAGAGTTTAAGAGCAGAAGTCTGTCATTCTTGTGTGGAACTTCCTTTCTTGTGTTATAGCTTACTTGTTAACTGATGTGTAGTACAAGGTACTTACTTGGGTTTGTGTTTATGACCTTTTTCCTGCTCAAGTGTAAAAAGCTTTCAATGGCGTGTCCTGTTGTAAGTCACAATCTTTACCACACTAACTTAGTGCAGAATTGAATTTCCAGGTTTTCAATTTTAGCTCATCAGACATTGTGTGTTGTTATTGGTTTAAATAACAGAGATATTGACTAAAATAAAATTGTGCAATCTTAGTATTTATGTTGGAGGAAGATTAATGCAGAATAACCCACCATGTATTTAGGCCTATTCTGTTGTAGACATGGACATTAATGTAACTTCATTTTCCACAATCTGTGGTTATACAGTGCCTTACGAAAGTATTCGGCCCCCTTGAACTTTTCAACCTTTTGCCACATTTCAGGCTTCAAACAAAGATATCAAATTGTAATTTTTTTTAACACATTGTGAAGTGGAACAAAATCTATTGAATATTTTAAACTTTTTTAACAAATAAAAGCTGCAGTTACAGCTGCAAGTTGCTTGGGGTATGTCTCTATTAGTTTTGCACATCGAGAGACTGAAATTTCTGCCCGTTCTTCCTTGCAAAACAGCTCGAGCTCAGTGAGGTTGGATGGAGAGCGTTTGTGAACAACAGTTTTCAGCTCTTTCCACAGATTCTCGAATGTTTTTGGGAATTTGACTTGCTCATGCTAACACCTGGATACGTTTATTACGTTAATCATTCCATTGTAGATTTTGTTTTATGTTTTGGATCATTGTCTTGTTGGAAGATAGATTTATTTCTTCTATTCCATCAATTTTAAGCATCTTCCCTGTCCCTGCTGAAGAAAAGCGGGCCCAAACCATGATGCTGCCACCACCATGTTTGACAGTGGGGATGGTGTGTTCAGGGTGATGAGCCATGTTGCTTTTACGCCAAACATAACATTTTGCATTGTGGCCAAAAAGTTCGATTTTGGTTTCATCTGACCAGAGCACCTTCTTCCACATGTTTGGTGTCTCCCACGTGGCTTGTGGCAAACTTTAAACAAGACTTTTTTTTTATGGATATCTTTAAGAAATGGCTTTCTTTTTGCAACTCTTCCATAAAGGCCTGATTTGTGCAGTGTACGACTTTGTTGTATTATGGACAGTCTTCCACCTCAGCTGTAGATCTCTGCAGTTCATAAAGAGTGATCATGGGCCTCTTGGCTGCATCTCTGATCAGCCTTCTCGTTGTTTGAGCTGAAAGTTTAGTGGGACGGCGGGGACTTGGTAGATTTGCAGTGGTCTGATACTTCTTCCATTTCAATATGATCGCTTCCTCGGTGCGCCTTCAGATGTTTAAAGCTTGGGAAATCTTTTTACATCCAAATCCAGCTTTAAACTTTTCCACAACAGTATCTCGGACCTGCCTGGTGTCTTCCTTGGTCTTCATGATTCTTTCTGCATTTTAAACAGAACTAGCACAGAGCAGGTGAATTTATACAGAGACTTGATTACACACAGGTGGATTCTATTTATCATCATTGGTCATTGGATCATTCAGAGATCCTCTCTGAACTTCTGGAGCGAGTGTGCTGCACTGCAAATAATTGGGCAGAGTAATATTGCATGCTCCACTTTTCAGTTTTTTTATTTCTAAAAAAAAGTTTCAAATATCCAATACATTTCGTTCCACTTCACGATTGTGTCCCACTTGTTGATTCTTCACAAAAAATAAAAAATTTGATATCTTTATGTCTGAAGCCTAAAATGTGGCAAAAGGTTGAAAAGTTCAAGGGGGCCGAATACTTTGGCAAGGCACTGTATGATAATTATATATCAGCCGATATTGACCTTCATTTAAAAACCTGGAAAACAGGGTTTGAAGAAATGTAAAACTCTTTAATAGCATTTTATAAATTTGGTCCTGCTGTTTGGTCATCACACATTCACTTAGTTGAGAGGAAAAGTGGGAGCTTTATAATTGCTAGATTAGCATCCCTTGAAAAATGTTTTTGGTTGTTGAAAACTGCATCTTAAAGTAAAATAATATGACAATAATGTTGCGTTATATTAACTTCATTGCTTCTGTGGTAGTGTGTCCATGCAATTCTCCTGGTTAAATACTAGACATAATAACATATTGTGTGCACATGGCATATAGGTTTTTCTATAGACAATAACCTGCTCTTTATCGTTTGTTTTTAATTCATGATGATGAAGTTTTCAGCTCACCATAGAGAATCTCTGCTTATTAGAGGTTGCATAGACTAATGAAGTAGTACAGTAGCCGAAATGGGGTGCTGTTGTCGATTAGTCTGAATAAAACTGTACCAAGGATGCTGGAGGACAGTAAAGAAAGCAACTCTTCTGAAAAGCACTATGCCAAGCAAACTTTGGTAGTCTGGAAGTATTTCAGGAAAAATGAGTTTAATTGTACAGTAATTTGCACTGCAGTGCTTAATTTGTAAACACCAGGAAAGGGAACACAGAGTATGCCATCCCGAAAGTTAGCATTTAGTGTAAAGGTCCCAGAACATATAAACACAAAAGTGCTCATAGACCAACGTTTAATACATTAGCCTTCAAAATGTCAATGAAAATATTCGCAAAACTTTGTCTCCTGCATTATGTAACTAATGATTACTAACTGAGCTAGAGACCATCAAAGAAAATTAGGTCTAAGTGTTTTGGAAATGAGTTTACACACAGATATATTACAATTTAAATTAGTTTGTTTATTAATTAAGCTTTTTCTCATTATCTGTCATATATAAAAGAGATTTGGAGATGTGCTCCAATATGAAAGGTACCGGTGTAACACTAAATGTTTTAGAGACTGTGTATGTCTGTTATTTCAAATACGATGCGTGATGCTTTCTTTACTGTTGTCAGTCAGCATTAAAATGCACTAATTACAAAAAACCAAATTACAACTGCAAATAAGGACCTCTCGAGTTTCTTTTTACTTTAGCTATGGAAAACATTAATGACTAGTCAATTAGTAAAAACTACTAGACATTGCGTTTTTGCTTGACCTGATGCAAAAAAAAAAATTACAAGCAAGCACTAGGAGTACACTCGCAGTGGCTGGGGCTTTTCAGTAAAAGCACCATATGACTGTCATGAACCCAGGCCTACTGACACTGCCGTTTCCAGAACCTGGTTCTACTCACTGAGCCTCTGAAACGGCACATTTGTTGTTAATTTATGGCGTTTGTTATAAAAATAATTTGCTGCGCCTATAAATGTGTAACTTATGAAGGCTGGTTTGTGATAATCACTGAGAAGCTAGCATGTATTATTAGCACTGCTACAAAGGTTGCTGAAAAGTAGTACATAGTTTAGCTTTCTATGATTCAGTATTAAAAATGCACTCTTCCTTCAGTATTGTTCTCTTTGACTGGATGAGTGCAACACTGTTTGCCTACAGAAGAGCATTCAAATGTTGATCCACAAGTCCTGAATGGATTGTGATGTGGTGGTGGACAAATAGTCAAGAGGAAAATCCATGACGGGTGAGAGAGTCGAAGGTATAAAGTAGGTTTTGCAGTCTGCTCTACAGAACATGAAAGGTGAAGAAATGTTTAAATAGGGTGATTGTGGAAGCTATGAAAGGCAGTTGACCTGGTGCTGGTGTTAATTAGTTCACCCTTTTGAATGACATTCAAAATTTTACACACAAATTTTAACAGCCCCGATTCCAAAGTTGGGATGTTGTGTGAACCATAAATAAAAACAGAACACAATGATTTGCAAATCCTTTTCAACCAATTTTCAACTGAGTTCACTACGAAGACAAGATATCTAATGTTTAAACGGATAAACTTTTAATGTTTTTTTTTTTTTTTTTTTTTTGCACATATTCACACATTTTGAATTTGATGCCTGCAACATGTTCCAAAACGTTTGAACACTCAATAAGCATTTGGGAACCGAGGACACTAATTGTTGAAGCTTTGTAGGTGAAATTCTTTCCCATTTTTGCTTGATGTACAACTTCAGTTGCTCAACGGTCTGGGGTCTCGTTTGTCGTATTTTGCACTTCATAATGCGCCACACATTTTCAATGGGAGACAGGTCTGGACTACAGGAAGGCCAGTCTAGTACCCACAGTCTTTTATAACGAAGCCACTGTGTTGTAACGTGCAGAATGTGGCTTGGCATCGACTTGCTGGAATAAGCAGGGACATCCTAAAAAAGACGTGGCTTGGATGGCAGCATATGTTGCTCCTATACATGTATGAACCTTTTAGCATTAATGGTGCAGGCATCAAATTCAAAATGAGTGAATATCTGCAAAAAACAATAAAGATTATCCATTTGAACATTAAATATCTTGTCTTTGTAATATATTCAATTGAATATGGGTCAAAAGGGATTTACAAATCCCTTGTTATTTATGTTTTACACAATTTCCAAACTTCACTGGAGTTGGGGTTATAGCAACATGGGGGGGGATTATATTATCGTATCAACAGTATGTAAGGAATGAATTGTTGCATCATGTGGATCCATCCCAGTCTTTCTTTAAAGCTTACAGTATACAGGTACATGCCGCATATCATCCGTTCTCATACATGTCTGTGGGTTGATAAGATTATTTGTATCATTAGATAAGAATAGATCATTAATAGATTAGTATCCTATGTAACCAATCTATTTCCTTGCCAGATACACTAACTCTTATAGTACAGCAGTTGTAATGGCACGTAACAGTGCAACCTCTGCTGCCGAATGTTTCATTAAACATATATTAAGTTAAACTCGTGAAGAGTCAGCGTGAGCTGTCATAAATACAACAGTTTTTACGGCGCAACATAAAAGTCAAAAGTTGTTTATTCCATAAATATGTTTGCGTGTCTGAAAGAGAGCAGGGCACCGAGGGACTGAGCAAATCAATGCGTGATTGTTCACAACTCAACAGTGAACCAAGATGTTATACATGATAAATAGTAAACAAATAGAAAATCAGTGTTACAGACAAGGTTGGTATTAAATACATGAATATATGCACTAAAAATATTATAACTTTAACAAAACAACATGTTTGATTATTGGAGCCCCTGCATTTAATATTTTGTACAACCCCACTTTGCCAATAAAACAGCAACAAGTAGTCTTCTATAACACGTGACATCAGTGGAGAGCTAATTTTGAATTTGAGACCACTCTTGTTTATATAATCTCTCTCGAGTACAGGCTGCAGATATTCTTTGGTGTTTGATTCAGATTTGTACAGTAAACAATTTTAGTGTTGATTTGGACCTGTGTTTTGGATAATTGTCCTGCAGTAAGATTGAGTGATGACACATTGTTAATTTCTTTGTGGAGGCAGATTGAGTTTTCAAATGTCCTGATATTTAATGGAGTCCAGGATGCCATGAGCCCTAACAAGGTCTTTGGAGCAAAACAACCCCACAAGATCACAGATGCTCCACCATACTTAATGGGGATAATGTTCTTTTCAGTATACTCAGGCATCTTGAGGCTTTGTTGTCAAAAATTTTCATTTCACCTGACCACAGAACACTGTTGCAGTTACTGTAGTTGCATTTAGCAAGCTTCAGTTGCTTTTGTTTGTTTGTGTTTAGATGACAATGAAAAGCTTAGCAGTTTTGGAGACTTGGTAACGAATCTAAATTGAACAAAATGCATCAGATTTTCTGAGATTGTACGAATTTGTAATAGCAAAATAATGATTTCTCTATGAGGGTGTTTATTCTCAGAATTAATTTGCTGCTGTTACAGACAAGCTTTCTTCACAACGTGAGATTAATCAAAAGGGTGAATTTCTTATAAACATTTCGATGGGACAGTTGTGCTGTTCAGGATGTCCTAGTCCTAGTGAAGACTGTATTTGTGAATGTGTTGTATATTATAAATCTGTGATACACCAGACAATTTTTGTAATAAGAAGGAATATACACTGCTCACATAAATTAGGGGATTTTTTATTTTTTGTGGGCAGTATATTTGTACATACGAGCCATATTCAGTATAATTTAAGTAGACCGTAGAACTGTTTGGGCAAAAACACAATGAAGATAAATGTTATGCCTTAATATTTATGTGTTGTGAATG
>JAUZST010000302.1:0-19349 GCA_034779995.1 Parotocinclus haroldoi | reverse complement strand
AAACTGGTTACATCATTCCCAAGAAGACTCATGGCTGTACTCGCTCAAAAGGGTCTGAATCCTAAATACTGAACAAAGGGTCTGAATACTTATGACCATGTGATATTTCAGTTTTTCTTTTTTAATAAATCTGCAAAAAAATTCTACATGTCTGTTTTTTCTGTCAAGATGGGATACTGAGTGTATATTAATGAGAAATAAAATTACCTGCAACTCTTGGACATTTCTTATTGTCGAGTGGTAAATAACAGATGAGAAACGGAGTTCGTACGAAGTTAATTCAGCCCGGTTTGACCGACAAGGCACTTCTGCAACTCAACAGGTGTCTCGTAGCAACTGGTGTGCTACGAGAGCGGCATTCTCCAGGTAAAGAAATGTACTCGTACGTTCACTGACACCCTGCTCAACACCCAGGATGCTGTGCTTCTACAACCGACACAATACTACAACGTTTCAAGGTTTCAATATTTGCTCCCCTGAGTGAAGAACCCTGTATGTTTCTATGGTCCTACACACTTGAGCGATGTTTCAGGCCTGCTACGTTTGTCTGGTGAGTTACATGCTGGCTTAGCTAGGTTCTTTACAAGCCCATAGGACTTTAGTTTGAAGTATATTCATGTATTTGGCATAAATTGGTGAGTGTTTGTGCATACTGAGGGCTATATTTTAGGTGGTTTCAAAAGGTATGCCTGTAGAGATCTGAAAGTAATTATTTTATTTAATATTTGTGTGTAAACTTCATTCACCTGACAAATTCTTAGATTCAATTCTAAGCTTTTATTGATATTAAATATTAGCCTTCAGCCTAATTTTCATTTATATGGTACCTTGTGTGTAATTTGCATAATTGGTTGTTTGTTTGTTGTTTTTTTCATATCCATGATTAATATTAGTGTCATTGCTGAAGACGTATAACAACGCAAGTTTAGTGTTAGGTTACAGTACAAAAAAACCCCAAACCCCTAAATGTTGTTTAGTTTTGTGTAAATAGCCACAAACCCAGCTTCCACACACAATTTATATTATGGTGTAGAGAGGGGCATTACAATGGCAGTAATAAATCATATATCTTAACATGTACACGTGTGTGTTTGTGTGCGCGCTTACACAATCCACCAGCATCCTGCCCAGTTCTTTGACTCCAACATAGTTCTTGGCCAGATCCAGAGGGTTGGTAGGTCGGTACACATCCACAGAGCTCACTGCCACCTGAGGGGGTTTACCTGTACCCAAAGACACCACAGTACCGAGGCGGCGCACCTCATCCCCCCGACCCTGAAACACATGCACACGTCATGCATTACTGTCAAAAACCTCATCATACTACCAAGACTACCACTCACTGTGCAGAATTCAGTTAATTATTAACAGTAGTAGTTATACATTATACCATAACAAAAGCCCGTTTGTAGCCATGACAACAGTCAAGATTAAAATCTTTATTTTTGAACCCTGTTAACATACGTACTTTGCTAGACCATGTGAGCCAATTGTAGTTCTATCTAGGAGTGGAAATTTTAACTGGGGCATTTTGCTGCATTTACATGACTCTCTAGTATATACTCTCTAGTATATACAAGGTTGTTAACCAGGGTGAATTTACTTACTGTATTAGCTACAAGCAAAAAGTGATGTCATCACTGAAAAGTAGTAAGAGTGGTAAAATATATATATTGTTTTACGTTTTGTTAAAGGAACCGTATTAAAGCTATCAAGTTGTAGCTTAGTACACTCTCAACTTATAGGGATGCGTCCCCTCTTATTTAACTGCCTTTTTTTTTTCTTTTTTTTTTTTTTTTACAAAAACGGCAACTATTATTATTTAACCGTTATTTATGTATATGGAAAGCCCTCATAAGGACAGCAAGAAAAACGTGTGTGTGTGTTACATCAAAAGAGAGAAAGACAGACACACACACACACACACACACACAGACAGACAGACAGAGACAGACAGAGAGAGAGACAGACAGAGACAGAGAGAGAGACAGACAGAGACAGAGAGAGAGACAGACAGACAGAGAGAGAGAGAGAGACAGACAGAGACAGAGAGAGAGACAGAGAGAGAGAGAGAGAGAGAGAGAGAGAGAGAGAGAGAGAAAGGAAGAGTGGATAATTTTGGAGGTGAAGATGCTGGATGTGGAGGTCCTGGGCTGGTGGGCTCACACATGGTCTGTGGTTGTGAGGTGCTGCCAAATTGTCTGAAATGCCTTTTTACAGTATAGAAATGAACATTCGATTCCATTCGTCTCGGGCGGACATTCTTGCAGTCACAGCACGTCACCTGCACGCTCCCTCAAAACCTGCAACATCTGTGGCATCGTGCTGTGATCAAACTGCCCAATTTAGAGTGGGCTTTTGTTTATTTAGGCTACACCTGTACAATAATCGCGATGTCTAATCAGCATCTTGGTTTTCCACCCCTGTCAGGTGACGGATTATCATCATGGGGGAAATAAAAAGTCTTAGGTCTTTAAGTTCAGCTCAGAAGAAATGGGAGCGAAAACAAAAGTGCTGCCTTTATATTTTGGTTCAGTCTATTTGAAGGTAAGGCATTTATGTTGTAACCATGGAAACAAAGACCTCAGACCTCATGCCAGCCATGAGAGAAGAGGAACATTTTGATTTCTGGAAATGTGAATAGGTTAATCGTAAATATTCCTCGTGGTCACAGAGTGTGTTTGTTCAGCGTCGTTACCGTTTAGGTTTAATAAAACAATTTAAACATTACTGTTTTGTAAAAGTGACGATTTAGCACGTACAAGTACAAGCCCCGAATTCTCAGCAAAACGTTCGAGCAAGAAGCATTTAGTTAAACATGTCTAAATTATAAATGTATAAATAAATAGAATTACATATGAAAAAAATCAACATAAGCTCAGTCCATTTCATTTGACGTTTGGAAACGTCTTGCCATAATTAAAACAAAAGTATTACGAGTTTTCATTTTTCAAAGTGCCCCCAGTTGGGAATCGCCCTTATACACAATTATAATAGAAATGATAACAACATAAACAAAAACATGTTTTTTTAAAACTTAATTTTTCTCTTGCGGTCATCATTCTGTAAAACCATATTTATTTTTAGAATTTTATTTTTATTTTTTGATAACCTTGCTACACTTGGGGCCCCAGTGGTACAAAGGAGGTCTGGTAATGATCAATAACTAACTACATTTTCTTTTTTCCCCCCTGAGTTCAATTATTCCATAATATAATTATTCTTTATATGCTTATATACTGTAATTTTATACTCATCTTTATATTCATATATATTTTATATTGATTGTACTGTTCAGAATATTACATTTACACCAATATATTATATTTTATTTGAATTATTCTACGTTTTAAAACATGTTCTCTTTGCTTGTATACGCACATATATGTATTTGCCGTCCGTTCATATAAACTCTTAACTATAAAACTACTCAACTTTTTATTCTTATAGTTTCTTCCTTATAACATTTAGAGAGTTTTTCCTTTCCACTGTTGTCCTGGGCTTGTTCAGTTAGGGACTGGCCTGAGATTAAAATATATTAAAATATACTATTAAAATTATTTAAATTGTATGTCATTTAGCAGACGTCCTTATCCAGAGCGACTCACAGTTCGTACAGTCTTACAATCCAAGCCATTGTGGGCTAAGGGCCTTGCTCAGGGACCCGACTGTGGCAGCTTGGCAGAGGTGGAATTCGAACCCTGGACCTTCGGGCCCATGGTCCTAGTACCATAACCGCTAGGCCACCACAGTCTGGCATGAATCTGACTGAACTTGTCTTTGTATAAAATTTTAAATGTTTTTTTTTCTTTTAAATAGTAAAGCAAAGTCGTCCTTCCACTTTTAGACTTCCAACTTCAGATAAGGCTGTTTTTATGACGTCAATATCGGCCCTGGATCGGTTCCCTGACAAACCTTAAAAGCACCTGTTCGGTAACGATGCGTAGGCCAATCTTATAAGGAATATTAATGTGCATTAACTTCCCCACATAAACGGTGCAGAGGAAAGAAAGCAGGATTCATAGTGTGGTACGAGTCACAGCTATATTTAATGCTGGAGGCTGTTAGAACTTCACAGGAACTCCCCCTGCTGTGTACGGAACTGCTTGGTCACAGATTGATCAGAGTGTCTGAACTGGACCTTGGAGTGCTGGAGACAGTGCTGGGGCAGTGGGGCACACAGAATTCAGAGGGGCACAGCTGTACCTCTCCGCTCGCCAATCAGTCATACCTAAACCTGTGCTTAAGCGATGCAACACTATGGGTCTAACTCTGCCATGGATGAGAAATAAAGAGCAAATTAAAAAGTGTTTTTTTGATTAATTGCATTCATTTTCTTTGTGGTAACACGCCTGGCGCCTTTGCTTTAGAGTTCTAATGTTTACATTTGCTCCGTGAGACCCTCAAAAGTGGCCATAGCGTCGAGCTATGAGCTATCTTGGCCTTAGCTGCAGCGTGCCTGACTTTCTGTGAAGCAGTCTCTGATTGAAGTCTCATGACTTTGGAGAGAAGCTGAGGCATTGTGGGAAACGTAGTTCCTGTAGTGAATTAAGCATGGCACGCCCTGTAGCTTTGCTCAGCATCCTGGATAATGTGGACTTTTTAATTCCGTCATGATTTTAGTGCTTCCCTGCAAGCATTTTACTGGGGTACAGTAGGTCCCCTGGCCAGCACCGTGCCACCGGGTTTTGGTTCGTCCCTCCTCAGACCACCGATGTACCGTGAAACTAGCCGTCTTTGCCCCTTGTCTCAGGTCTTCCACGCGTCAACTATGAGAAACAGACTGTTCACTTACTGTCCAATATATCCCAGGACCTAACATGCGTTCTTTTAGCCTGATAATGATAATCAAAGTCATTTTTTTTTCCATGGCCTGTGTATGGTTTTAATGTTTCGTGTTTACCGAATCAATCTGAATCTCGTAATGAAATATCCCGTCATCTTTGTGAACAGTGTTGGATTCCTTCATCTCATATTTCCAGTCGCTTCAAGTAACGCCCCCGTCCACTTTTTATTATTTTTTTTTACATTTACTTTTATTTCATTTGATCTGAGTTCAATCTTTGACAAATTTGGTAGATTATGGTATTTGTTATTTCTCATTCTTTTATTTGCTGCTGCCCGCTTCAACGTTTTAATTCCCTGAACCAAAAGAAAACCCCCCAACAACAAATAAATCCAAACAAACGTATAATAGTACTATGCAGCATCGCTACCGCTTCATTCTCCTCCCTGTAACTGAATTCTTTATTTCCTTTAACCTGAGAGCAAACTCAAACCTTCTTCGTGTCTTCTGGGTAAAAGAGAAAAAGCCGAGTAACAATACCAGTCTTTAAAAACCAAATCGCCAACCCGGTTTGAATAAAGGTAAAGAGAGTAAAAAGAGTGTCTTTGTGGACACAGGAACATCGGCGGGGCAAAGAAGCACAGAGCTCAACAACAACAAAAAAAAAGCCCTTTTAAAACCAGGAACAGGTTAAAAGTACAGTCACATCCAAAAACCTCTTTAAAGAACAGAGTATGAAAGGAAGAAAAGGTTCATCTTCATTCATAGGATGAGAATTTGGAAAGTTTTTTTTTTCCAAACAGGTGCAGAGGGCTGGACGTGTGTGTGTATGTGAGTGTGTGTGTGTGTGTGTGTATGTGTGTGCGCGCGCGCTTTTGTCAGCTCATACACGACTGTCTTTTGTGTTTCCTTTTCTCTTTTTATCTCTCCTGTTCGTGAGCGATTTTGTGATATTAGCAGAGCAGTATTTACTGTGACGATGGCTAAAGCCACTCCAGAGGCTCCTCCAGTGACACAGGGAGTGTCGAACAAAACACGACTGATTTGTCATCATTAGAGCCCCGCGTGAGATTCCAGACATTATAATCTCTGCCACACACCGGCAAACAGCTTCTCCGCTGTAAAGTCTGTTCAGACGCGACGTTTTTTCCTGATGCAGCCCCGTAATTTTCGGGCTCGGAGGTTTCACAAGAAGATTGCATACAGACACACACACACACGCACACGCACGTACACAGATATATTTGCACACTTTGGATAACAAATGCTACTACAGATGACTACTAAAAAAGGCCATTTTCATCCTCCCCAAAAAAAGGCTTCTAAAAATACAAGAAAAAAGGAAAAACATGCAACAAAAATACCTTCGTCTCGTGGCCGGTTCGTTGCAGATTCATCGAGTTTTTTTGTGAGCGGACCTAGGGTTAAGACAAAAAAAGGAGGGGGGGAAAAGAGAAAAGAGAAAATTCAAAAAATATTACTGTGGCAAGAAAAAAAAAAAAAAACCGTCAAAACTAAGAGAAAAACATCAAAAAAAAGCAAAGAGTCAAGAGCAAAAAAAGACAAATTCATCAAGAGGTCACCGACTGCTTATGTTGCGCCAAAGAAGAAAAAAAACAAAAAACAAAAAACAAAAGAAAACACAAAAAAAAGGCATCATAAACACACAATTAGTGCAAGAAAGACACAAACTGTTGCTCAAGATGCTCAGGACAGCCGTGTACTTTTAAAGCTCTGTCAATATTCTCTCTGGCTGCTCTAAAGCTGCTGCGTCACGCTCTCGCCTGTTTGTTTTTGCCCCTTTTAAGCTATCTTTAGCGTCCCCCGTTTCCAGCGCCTTGTTTGGCTTCCGGGGGATGAAGGAAAAATCAATGAGGAAGAATTAGGAATTAACCTCAGTGGCTCGAAAAACAAAATCCCTCCTCTTCCTCCGGTCGCCATTCAGCCCAGGCTTTCACACTCACACTCAGAAAAAGCAAAATACAGACGGCGAGGAAAGAGCCTGGGCACTGAGGGGCCTCGGTCAAGAAATAACCTCACCCCATAAACACACACACACACACACACACACTGAGAGCACAGAGAGAAGTGTAGAGCAGAACGCAGAAAGTCTATGGTTACTTGTTTGTTTTTAAATCGGCTTGTAATTGTATCCGTATATTTGATAAAACGTGGTTCTGTTGCGATTGTGTATTACTTTTACTAAGCACAAAAACACAGCGCCCTTATCCACGGGGCAAGAAAAAAAGCAGAGCCTGCAAAATAACGTCAGGTTAGGTTGATGAACATAGCTTTAAAACCGTCGGCGATCACGATTACAATAGCGACTTTCAAAACATTATTTTGATAAGATGCTTCCTTTAATTGCTATTCTACAAGTACGAGTGCACATGGGCACAGTTTAGGACCCGATACCCGATACAGGTAGCGGTATCGGGGCATCCCCAGTTGTGACAGAACATTCTGGGGGTTATTCTGTGTCCGTGGTGAACGAATTAAATCCCTGGTCATTTTTAAAAGCCATTAAGCCATGTTTTCATTCCTTACGTAAAACGCTGGGTCTGTAAATCGGCCCATTATTACGAGAACCCCTGGTCGAAACCAAGCCCCGTGACACGAGGAGCCCTGAAGCACCTGTCCACCACTGTAAAAAAAGCTCTGTAACCTCCAAAATCTGGGATAAGAGCCTGTGTTGATCACACAGCTGAGCCAGGCAGGTTCGTATCCCGCCTCTGGTGAGGTGAGGATTTATTGCTTTTGTGTTTGAGCGGAATCATCTCATTTTACTCCTGCCCAGCAGCTTAAAGGTTCTGACTCCAGGTGCTTATGAATACAGTGAGAGTACGAATTCTCTTCCATTTCACGCGGTTCATCTGCTCCCGAGTCATCGGGCTCTTCCTGAGGCTCTGGATTCCTCGTGTCACAGCGGGGGTTACGAGACTCTGGGTGCCCCGACTTTCAGTTCATGCCAATGCTTATTTCGGTTTTCCTCCACTGGACTTTAAAAAGGTTCAAAATTACAAAGAAAATGCTCCATTTTCGCTTAACCATAACATAAAGGTGCTGAGTATTCAGTGAGATAAAAAAAACATCAACAATAATAAATTCAGGCCATTCAGTACATTCAATGCTGGATCAATTGGGAGGGCTGCAGCAGGAAGGGCGTCCTGCATAAAACCCGAACCACGTCGACTATGCACAGCGGGGGACCGATATCGTTAGCAGCCAAAAGAAGAAGTACATTTACAGCATTTAGCAGGCGCCCTTATCCAGAGCGACGCACAACTCATACAGTCTTACAATCCAAACAATTTGTGGGTTAAGGGCCTTGCACAAGGACCCTAACTATGGCATCTTGGCAGAGGTGGGATTTGAACCCCTCGACCTTCTGGTCCAGAGTCCAGTACCTTAACCGCTAGGCTACCACAGTCCCATGGTAGTTCTTTGACATTTGACATTTGTATGATTATGTATTATATTATCTTGTTGCAGAAAAGGAAAGGCGTGTTAACAAGTGAAAGGTCTAGATATAATGACGTGCCATTCTAGCAGAGCTTGACGTGATCAAAATAAAAATCTGGAGACACCTTGGGAAAAATCTCTTTAAACAATTCCGAATTCAAATGGAACTGCTTTTTGTCTTTGCCTGAACACAGAGCTTAAAGTAAGGGTGGTAATTGAAATGGGTCTTGTCCCAAACCCTTCCCGAACAACTCACCAAATTAGGACACTACCCGTTGTATCGTTCCATGGCATTCACTCCGTTGTTGGCAATTTATTATGCTTTAGGAAAAACAGGAGGCCTGGTAAGCTGTAATAATAATAATAATAATAATCATAATAATAATAATAATAATAATAATAGTAAGTCTGACTGGACAGCGATTGTAATTTAAAAAAACGTATGCTAAACGTCAGGGATGATTGATTTCCGCTGTCTGTGCGTGTGTGACATTCTCTACTGAAGCTCACTAAACATTGGAAAAGATTTTTAAAAAGCATTTAAACGTAACTTCCTCTCATTTCAAACCTCAGCGAATGCCTGTCTTCCAAAAAAAAAGGAATTGTATCTGGTGCGGGAGGGAAAAAAAAAGGCTTTTGGGGAGCAGGATATCAGGAGAGTGAATCTATAATACATTCTGGTATGAAAACACTAATTTAGATGGAACCACACTGGGACAGACTCTCCGATTCATGCAGAACAGAAACCACACAATGGGAAAAGAACTGTTTTGCAGAGTGGACGGAATCACGCGTTGTATCAGGGGAAACCTGTTCAACTCAGAATCCACCGTATTTCCATATAAACCCTTTGTTACCGAGGTTAACCGAGAATTGAGAGGGAAATACAAGAAAACTTGGACGTATAAATCCGATCCCCTAATTTCCTTCTGTCCTGCGTGAGAGATCGAGATCCTTTTGAACCCTGGATGTTCACTAAGACCAGCGGAGATTGTGCAGAGTCAAAAAATAGGAGAAGGATTAAAGACGTCTTACCTCCGATAAAGGAAAACTTTAAGTATAAAAGCGTCCAGCTTCGAATAAGGGGAACCAACTGGCTTCGTTCAACGGTTCCCTTTGTTTCTCTCAAGTCTCTGAATGGATCGCACGCCTCAGGCAAGTCCAGCCACCTCCGAAAATCAATCCCGAGCCAAAGCATGAACGGTTTAATAAGCAGTGCACCAACAGGCAAATTCCTACCTGCCCCACGCCTTTAGTTTCCTTAAAGTTCTCCTCTTTTTCTGCCAATAATTATCCACTCATGCTTGCTAAGTCTGTTTCATTTCCTCTCCCCGGTGCACAGCCTAGCTAAGATCTGGATAGCCTTGAATATTACCAAAAGCATCAAGGATAAAGTGATCATTAGTCTGCCACTAGTAGTGAACTGGAAGCTAAAACATGGCGCCGCACGCATCACGTGACATGGACCCTGGGTGAAGTTTTTGTAGCAAACCCACTTTTTTCCAGTTTGTGCTCTGGTCAGACGTTTTAATAAAGCCCGTTGTTCAGCGTGAAGAAAAGTTTCCCCACACTGATAGATCTCTGATTCTCAGGTTTTTAGTTGCTACGGTTTGCTGCCGAAACTAATTAGGCTTTATCTCGGAACACAGAAGCGGGTCTGATTTTATAGGACGCTATCTCGTGGTTTATGGATCTGTGCTGAAATGATATCAGAAGCAATGGTTAGATTATCAGAGGGTGATAGCGAGGCTGGAAAAATTCTCCAGCAGCACCAGCAGCCTGGGCCATAGCCTATCAATATTACAGCCAAAAAATGAAATGAATAAATCACACCAATGCTTTTAATGCTCTGCTCAGTCCAGTACCCAAAAAAAGAGGTCCAAAGAGCCAACAGTGCGGCCGGGTCAGGACTGTTTTCCAATGTCACCTGCAAATGTAAAGTCTCTAACCAGACTCTAGACTCCAGCAAGTCAGTGTCGTTGGTTTCATTTCAACTTTGAGGAAGAACTGCTCACACCACCCAGCCTAACACGTCATATTTACTTTGTGTTCAATAAGGCATAGGATATGCTCCAGAAGGACTTCCAAAAAATGGTTTTTAATATGCCAAGCAATCCTCCTCATGTATGAATATGTCTCCGTATTCAGAACGCACCTTCAGTTCCCTGTGTGTCACAGAAAAACTAAACTCAGTCATTCACTAGATCCGTGTGACCTCACCATTTATTTATTAACCAAGCCTATGTGGTAGCCTAGCAATTAAAGCACTGGTCTGTGGACCAGAAGGGCCAGGGTTCAAATCCCACCGCTGATAAGTTGCCACTGTGGGCTCCTTGAGCAAAATCACAATGCCTTAATTGTAAAACTGTACCAAATGTATTTACGCAGTGCACTAATCCCATCTAGGCACTACCTTTGAATTCGTAAAACTCACCCAAGAAGGGTGGGTCCAGTTTTGAGTATTGGTCCTCCCAAGGTTTCTTCCTTACATTTAGGGAGCTTTTCCTCGCCACTGTCAGACACTTAATTTTTTTTTTACGTCTAGGCTAAAAACATTCTTATTTACCCAGGCTTATGGTTAGAATTAGGCTATGACGCAGGGGTCAGGTTGGTTCCTGCCTCTTGGTTGTGTTAACTTCCGGTTCTCTCCCTTTAGCTGTGCCACTGTAGTTAGTGCTGCCGGAGCTTCATGCAGCACATGGCATCCGTGGGTATTAATAGACTGCTGTGCTCCTAACCCATAAGTAACTACATTTTCTCTTTTCTCTCTGAACTGATGTTCTGGTACCAGTTCCAGCACCACACGCTTAGACGTTCCTCCACCTCAGCATCACCTTTACTGGTCTCCATCAACAGAAGCGTTTATGCTGCCGCTGTTTAATGTTGCTGGTGCTTCACCAACAATCAGCAGTAACTGTCAGTGATAAGAGTACGAACAGCTGGATCTCCATCGTACCCAACCGTAACATAACATGATTTGATAATAATAATCTTAACCAACACACACTGTTAAAATAAAATTACAACGGTCACAGGTCAACACACAGAGCTAAAAAAGGCCTAGGATGCGACCCCCCCCCTTCCAGGACCAGGATTCAGGGCTTGGACAAAACCATTTCGCAGTATAAATTGCCAGACCCCCTGGACATGATCTACACCATAATCCATAATCTAAATCTAAAAGATACAGCTTGAAACCAACAGAAACATGCAGAGGTGAGATCTGAACAGTCGGTCGATCGATGCTGAGCCACCCTGGTTCTGGCGGGGTACAGTGGCCGAAATAATTGTTTGATCCCGTGCTGATTTTGTACGCTTGCCCACTTTCCAAAGATACGAAAAGTCTGGAATTTTATATATTTTATACGGTTTATTTTAACAGTGAGAGATCAAATCTCTCTCAGTTGGGAGAAGAAAAAAAAAAATCACCCAGCGTTTATGCAAATAAGTTTGTATATTTTATATGATGTAATTTTCTGGATTTTCTTTCAGATACCCAGATCTCTCACTGTTAAAATAAATCTACCCCTAACATTATAGACTGTTCATACCTTTGCAGGCGGGCAAACGTACAAAATCAGCAAAGGTTTGTTCTGACCAGAGGGTGTGGGGACAATTGGGTGCCAATCTTTTAGTGTTCAGTTTGCCAGCGAATTCCTCCTTCCTCAGTGTTTTTAGGTCCCTTTTTTATGGGAGCTGGGCCAGTGGAGCTTGCCCGGCCAAAAAAAACCTTGTTTGATTCGATTTCACGGTGTACTGTACTCTGTACTGACAGAGCATCTATTCAAAACGCCCATCTCCTCATCTTTGGAAAAATCGTCGTTAAAATTAGTCAAACGTTTCATTCGGTCGTCCTCAGCTCCTCGCATGTGCACTCTCCCAGTGCTTATGTAATCCATTAGTTCAGCTCCACTTCCCTGTCCTGGCCTCCCTCTGCACCAATCAGCATGAGCTGCCCTGCAGCCTCGACCGCGTCTCTAACACCAGTCAGCCTGCAGCGTGTGTGTGTGTGTGCTTGCTGAAGATATTTATTTTTAATATTTTATGGACAATTTTCATGCAAATTTAATTCAAGGAACATCAATAAAGAACAAAGCAAAGGAATGGCTGAGCAGACAAAAAAAAGGAACAAAGGGTGGTCCACATTAAAAAAATATTTGCAATAAAATGTTTGCAATAATCACTGATAAGTCAAACGGATGTCAGAAAACAGAGATATAGATTTAAGCCTAGAGCAAATAATTTTTTCCAGAATTTCTGCAAGCCAAAATTGTTTGTGGAGTTACAAGTAATTAAGGCGCATATTAAATATCAGCTATTCATTCATAATATTATGGCTGGCAAGGACTGATTGTTGTCGTATAAATGTTTCTTTATTTAACGCTGGGCCCAATTACCCAAATCGCCAATGACCCAAAAGGTCGGGACGATGTGGAAAATGGCAAAAAAAAAAAATAAATGAACCTTTATTTCACCCGAAATATTCCACGTCTTGCCTTAATATCATTGATTGTCATTATTTAGCAGGCGCCCTTATCCAGAGCGATTTATAATTCATACGGTCTTACAAGCCAAGCACTTGTGGGTTAAGGGGCCTTGCTCAGGCACCCAACTGTGGCAGAGGTGGGATTTGAACCCCGGACCTTCTGGTCCAGAGTCCAGTAACTTTAACCACTTGTCCACTACATTGAAAAACCTCCATTCGTGGAGGGACCTCCATCAGGTACGCTGAAGCTTTTAGCACTTTGTAATGTTGTTTCTTTTCACCACACTTGGAAGACGTTTTGGTACAGATGATACCAAGTGATTTAGCGTTTCAGGTGTTATTTTTTATTTTGTTCCAGTTTTCCAGTAAGGGCTCGTCGTCGGCATTTTCCTCTCGAATATTCTCATTCTCGACACCTTCTCTGTTAAGGGCAGGTCAGGATCAGTACCCTCTTCTTCCACAGCCATGCCTTTGTATTGTGTGCAGCACGTGGTTTTGCATTGTCTTGTTCAGAAATGCTTCGAAAACCCCACCCCCCTGAAAAAGATCCCCGTACCATGATAGGGCCTGGTGTTAGACTTGTCGGGATGCCTTTGTCCGGATCACACACCGTCCAGTTCTTTAGAAAAACATCTAGAATCCTGATTGGTCTGAGCACAAACCCCGTTTCCACCGGGTGATGGTCCATCCTAGATGCCTCTGTACACAGAGAAGTGGGCGGAGCTTCTGGACCTGGTTAACACGAGGCTTGTTTTTGGTAAAGTTTTAAGCGGTATTTATAAATGTAACTCTGTACTGTAGAGCTTGATAAAGGTTGGATAAAGTCATCCCTCACCCATGCCCTCCTATCAGATACCGATCAACGACCGTTCTTGATGCAGTGCCGCCTGAGGGAGCGGAGAGTGTTCACCTCTTTTCAGTCTAGGCTTGTACCCCTTACCCTTTATCCACTGAAATTCGTCCAGATTCTGAATCGTTTAATGATGTTATGCAGGCAAAATAAAGGTCAAGGTAAAAGTAAATAGAGGGAACACTGCATTTTTGTTTGCATTTTCCACACTGTCCTAACCTTTTTCCGATTTTGGGTCGTAAATTGTATTTTCAGGTTATATAACCACACTGTGTTGCTCCATTATAAATAAATGATGAAATATCCCCTAATTTTTGTGAGCAGTGGAGTTGGAAGGATAACATGATTTATATATAAGCAGATTATTAGCATAGATGTTTCCATGATTTCAGCACACAAACGAGAGGACCTGCGGCTTTACCATGGTGCATGATGCACGGGATGATGCCTCCTGATTCCTAATGCCAATGGCTCTAAGTGCCATTAAAGAAACAAGGAGATAAGGAACGGCCTGGCCAGACATCGCCGGGTGACTAAAAACGACTTGACCTGTCGGTATTAATCAGTTCGGCTTACAGACGCTTAATTATGTGAAATCTTTCACCACAAGATGAGAGTCATTTACTAAAAGCTTCGTAGCTTAATTTGTAGATTAATCGGGACCTGCATCTTTGCCAGATCGAAAAGCACGAAAGGCACAGGAACATGGAATTTTTTTCATTAAGATTAGGAGGATAAACAGTAGATTCAGATATATTCCAGTTTTGTTGCATCATTATTTAGAATGAGATTCTCTAAATTCATACTCGCTCTCTGTCTGTCTTTTCCTCTGTCTCTGTCTGTCTTTTCCTCTGTCTCTGTCTGCCTTTTCCTCTGTCTCTGTCTGCCTTTTCCTCTGTCTCTGTCTGTCTCTGTCTGTCTCTCTCTTCCTCTGTCTCTGTCTGTCTTTTCCTCTGTCTGTCTCTTCCTCTGTCTCTGTCTGTCTCTTCCTCTGTCTCTGTCTGTCTCTGTCTGTCTCTTCCTCTGTCTCTGTCTGTCTCTTCCTCTGTCTCTTCCTCTGTCTTTGTCTGTCTCTTCCTCTGTCTCTGTCTCTCTCTTCCTCTGTCTCTTCCTCTGTCTCTGTCTGTCTTTTCCTCTGTCTGTCTTTTCCTCTGTCTCTGTCTGTCTCTGTCTGTCTCTTCCTCTGTCTCTGTTTGTCTTTTCCTCTATCCCTGCCTGTCTCTTCCTCTGTCTGTCTCTCTCTTCCTCTGTCTCTGTCTGTCTTTTCCTCTGTCTCTTCCTCTGTCTCTTCCTCTGTCTGTCTGTCTCTGTCTGTCTCTTCCTCTGTCTCTGTCTGTCTCTTCCTCTGTCTCTTCCTCTGTCTCTTCCTCTGTCTGTCTGTCTCTGTCTGTCTTTTCCTCTGTCTCTGTCTGTCTCTTCCTCTGTCTCTCTCTTCCTCTGTCTCTGTCTGTCTCTTCCTCTGTCTCTTCCTTTGTCTTTGTCTGTCTCTTCCTCTGTCTCCGTCTGTCTCTCTGTTTCTTTTGGTGAATTAATGTTTTATGAATACAATGCATGTTTTAACAGTGTATGGACATAGGAAGCCCACAAAGTGTTATTTTATGAAAAACAAAAAAGGTATAACATCACAAAGCAATAAAACAGCAAACAAATCCAATAAAATAGCAATAAAATACTGTCATCCATTAACAATGTTTTAATAAAACAATGAAACGAGACCACAGACTGGAAAATTATCAGAGTTAAATACAATAGGGGGGGGGACTTGATATTTATTTCTATAATGGTTTTTATAATGGAGCATTGTCTCGGAGCAGCTTTACAAAGTTCAATTACCTTCTCTTATCTAAGGTCGATCCCAAATTGAACGAGCCTAGGGTGGCAGCGGAAAGGAAAGACTCTCGAAATGAAAAACGAACCCCTCCTGCTCATTTGCAGCCTTTGGAACTGCTTATGTGCTAAACGTAAGAATTAAATTAAGTTACCTAATTAGTTATAGTAATTGCCTAAATACACAGCAGAGATATATAAAATAACAGAGAGAACATAAAAATATACTAATTAAAATAGCATGCAATAATGTAATCTATAATTAATCTACACTAAAACTATTAAAAAAAATACTTATTTACTTTAATTACACTTAGCAACTTTTATATGTATTGTTTGTACAAACATTTGTGAGCAGCATAACTTGATTACCATATTTTTATTAGTATTAATATTATTTATTTCGTATTATCAGATTAGTAATGAAATTCAATTCGGAGTACCCCCTTTTTTTTTTTTTTTTTTTTTACAGAAATAGTGCCGGTGCCAGAGCCAACGCAGAACTGAATCATTAAATCATCAGCTGTGGGATTTATCTAATGAATGCCCTTAAACTCGTACGCAAGCAGGATTTCATTTTGAAAACAATTAATGATCCAAAATGAAACCCTTTAGTACGTATACACACACACACACACACAGTGATGTCATCGTGAGAAATGATTACATACAAGACGGCAGGTGCCTCCGTTCTAAACAGTATGCTCAAACAGTAACAACAGTGCTGGTGGTGTGACAATAGGACACCCAGTCTAACCCGCTAAGGCCCACGACGATCTTTACTTAGCATGGACAGCAGAGCTTCTATTAAACTTGGTATAATTATCCGTAGTTTATTCCCAAGATGAATGTTTAACGAGTAAGACGAAGATTAATACATTCATCTTTTTACCTCTTTATCCTAGCCAGGGATGGATCTTGTGAGCGCGGGGAGCAAGGCAGGAAGTTAGGCCTGTACAGAGGTTTTTCACAGTCGCTCACTCACATGCCTAAGGGTGATCAGCATAGACAGGCCGCTTACTAAAAGAGGATCCATTAGCAAAACGCATGACTGAACAAGGAAGGCTTGAGCCCACTTTTATAGACTGGCACTGTCTCTGTTCCTGAACGCTGACAGGAAGGCGACTCAAGAGCTGGGGGTGCTGGAGGGTAATGCTCTGGCCTGTGGGGGTAGTTTTTACTACCCTGACTTCTGACGGTAAACCTGGGACCCTTTGATTACTAGCATTATTTTTAACCAAGGCACAATTTAAACTGGCAGGCAATAACACGAGGTGGAAAAAAGATACGATCAAACTTTCAACAACCCCTCATAAATCCCATACACAGTTGGAACGTACGGAAAAACACAGCATTCGCCTTGAAATGACATTTAATGCGACTTTTATTTCATTTCAGACCTAAATCTTGTTGGGTCAAAGTAATTTATTGATTATTTGTTAAAAATTAACATCCGGTCCTGCATTTCAGGCCATTCCAAAAACGGGACGGGCCTGTTTTGTTTTTAAATCTATTTTGTGACTTATTTTATTACTAACTTAAATATTATTATTGATTTAAATAATACTATTAACTTAATTTTACTCTTACTTTAATATACTTTTAAGTATTTACTTAAGTAACATCCAGGCCACCCATGGAGGACGGGACTCCTTTTGAGTCTTGGTTCCTCCCACGGTTTCTTCCTTCTACTTTCAGGGAGTTTTTCCTTGCCACTGTCGCCCTAGGCTTGCTTAAATTGGGATTGGCCTTTTAAGATCATATTATATTATAAAGCTGCTTTGAGACGATGCTCCGTTATAAAAGGCGCTACAGAGATACATTTAAATTGAATTGAAATTGAAATTAATTTAGGTTAAGTAAGAGCTAAAAAAAAGTTATAACAATGATGTGATTTCAAACTGGTGATTGTTGGTACGAAAACAGCACCTAGGAAAGGCTGAAGAGTAACGATGGGCAGAGGATCTCCAGTTTATCAAGACATGTGTGTGAAAATATTTCCTAAAAATGTTCCCCAAAGAAAAACTGGAACGGGTTAAAATTTTTTCTCCCTCTACAGTCCAGGAAATCATTAAACGATTCAGAATAGAAACCTTTAGAGCATAAAGGGTAAGGGGTACAAGCCGAAACTGAAGAGTGGTGATCTCTCTCCGCTCCCTCAGGAGGCACTGCGCCAGTACCCGTCGTTAATCAGTATCTGATAGGATCACATGGGTAAGGGATGACTTTATCCAACCTTTATCAAGCTCATAAATACAGAGTTACATTCATAAATACCGCTTACAACTTTACTGTACAAAAAACAAGCCTCGTGTTATAACCAGGTCCAGAAGCTCCGCCCACTTTTATGGGTCCCTACAATGGATTTGCACCCCATCTAGGGTTGTTCCTGGCCCTTGCGCCCAGAGTTCCCGGGTGGTCAAGGGTTGTCCCTTGAGCGGAAGATGAATGAATGAATAATATTATCAGAATTTATCAGTTGCTGGTATATTTGCTACAGTAACTTTCTGGTTGCAAGGAAAGTTTAGAGACTCTGGCTGACCTAAACGCGTCTTTAGAATGCGCAAGGAAACTGGAGAACCCTGAAGATAACCCATGTGGAAACAGGACAGTTCACATGCAAAGTCTACACAGCTGGCATCCAGTACTAACCAAATCACAACCTGCTTTGCTGTCGTGTTAAAAAATGCAGGATTGTGTTTTTTTTTTTTTTTAAATTTCTCTCTAATACAGAGTATATAGAGAACAGAACGATTAGCTGACCGAGCCTCAGTAAGAGCCTTTCAAAAGATTTCATAACTCTCTCTCCAGGCAGTTTGGAAGACCGCCAGCTCGGTTTGACACCATTTACATTCTAATGCTCTGTTGTAAAGTGGTGTGTGATCACTACCAAGCGGCTAGCTTCCCCCCCCCCAAAATAATGTTCTATGAAGTGGGGCAGCATTATCTGATGTGGAACCAAGTGCAGCTTCTCGGTTTTCAGTTACTTTATCGACTTCAGCTGGATTAGAAAGGCAAGGTTTTAAGTTAGCTAAATGTGGAAGTTCAGCAGTAAACCTGGTTACCAAAGCTGGTGTGCTTCACTGAGAAACACTCAGATAAAACCATGCTGGATGCACCAGATCCAGTAGGTCCAATAGATCCGATCATTATTATAGCACAGGCTTTAATAAGTGGAGCACCAATTGACGTGAAGGCTGTATTTTTGTGTCCTTTTTTGAATTACCTGAGGACTGTTTCTTTTTCTGTAAAAATGAAGAAACTCCCAGGTCATGGAGGTTTTAGATGCTTATTATTATTATTAAACAATGTCTGAGACTAAATTCCACTTTGGGACTGTATGAGTAAAAAAAAGCTAATGACTAACCAGCTTTATGAGTAAGACTTCCCCTATTAATCCAGATGGTTGGAGCACCTCCAGCTCAACAACACAGAAGAGGACTTTGCAGCGGAACCTCGGAACTCAAAGGGATTTTCACGCAAACAACGCGCACATCAAAGGACCCGTTAGAACGGGTCCAGTGACGATGCTCATCAGCCCACCTTCTGCGGATAACGCCGGGCATGCAAAACAATGCACGAAACAAGGCGGAGGACTAATTATAATGTTTTAAATATAAATGACCTCCAGCAGCACTGCTGCTTCTGATCCACTGGTACCAGCGTAACACACAGTAACACACCATCACAATCTCAGTGTCACTGCAGTGCTGACAGTGGTCCACCAACCAAATAATACCTGATCTGTGGGGGTTCAGTCGGGGTCCTGACCATTGGTCAACAGGGAAAAGGGAACGAAAAAGTACAATCTGTACTTTTTCGCATTACATATATTACATTACATATATAACATATATGCATTATATATATATATATATATATATATTTATATGTGTGTGTGTGTGTGTGTGTGTGTGTGTACTTAAAAATGTCAAAAT
>JAUZST010000301.1:0-23656 GCA_034779995.1 Parotocinclus haroldoi | reverse complement strand
AAAAGCCCTAGCACCTGGCTTCCTAGCCACCTGTAGTTATATCTCATACACACACACACACACACACACACACACACACACACACACACACACGCACACACACGCACACTCACTCTCTTTCTCTCTCACACACACACAATGGAGAAAATTATTCTTTAACATGTAGTCAATGACATATTTTTTTGTTTCTGGGTTATCTAAAATCTGCACTGCAATCTATAAACACACATAATGCCACTTTATAGACCATTTTGTGCAATTAGTCTTGAACAAGCCATAGAAGCAAGCAGCACATCCCACCAAAAGCTTCAACATGACTGTCGATAATGAAGTCTATCGGCAGTCATAAAATCAAGCTTTTTCATAATCCTAAATGCCAAACAGCTGCAAAAATCTACAGACAAAAGTTAATTTCCTTTTATATAATTTGTGTATACTGAGCACTTTTAAAGCCCTCTTTTTACTTTTAAAGCTTCTTTACTTCTATATTTATTAGACTTGGGGAATGCATGGAACATGCCTTACCTGTGTTGTCTGCAGAAAGTGGAAAGAGGTTGCCCACAAATCCTGAGAGGGATGCAGTGAAGCTGCAACACGGCAGGACACGAGCAGATCACAGTGGGAATGCGTGCAGCCAAAAGAAGGCAGGTGTGCTCAAGCAGGGGAGGAGGGAGCAAGCAAATGAGCAAGCAAGCAAGCAGACAGAATGTGGGGGTGGGGAGCAGGGTAGTGAAGGAGGGGCTGTTTTGTAAGACTTCGAATTAGGTAGTTGGTAGAGAGCTTCCCCCTGAACACAGTTTCCAAAAGTAGTTGAAAGTCGAGAGAAAGGGAGCACTTAGGAAGTTAAATGATGAGCAGTTAAATGAAAGGATAACAAGCCAAAAGAGGGAAATTACCCTTTTCCATTGCACGTTTAATCTGGAGCCAGATCAAACAGGATCGATTGGAACTCTTTGTCACAGCTTTTACATTTACCAAAACAGTAATTACATTCCAATCACATTTAAGCTCTGCACTTTGCAAAACTTTTAGAGTCAAATAGCACATTAAGCAGATTTGGTGTCAGTCCACAGAACATCAGTTCTTTAATATGTCAGATCTCAGGATCAAAATATTTAAGTGTGAGAAACACATGCAAAGCTTTGATTGGTTGTTTGGCTTTTTTTTTACTAGACTTGGGCACAATATGGCGTATGAGAGGGCTGTGTGTCAGCATGCCCAAAAAGCCCCAATTAAGTACCATAATTATAACCACAAAGTCCACTGTGCCGTGCAAGTGCATCAAAAGTATCATGATGACAAAAGCGTGCGTGGGCATATTTCGGTTTGTGGTGCAGTGTGAGTACAGACCAGCAGGGGAGTGGGGAGGGGGACAATCATACTCCAGCATGGTTCAAGATAACTATACTCTGTTTGCGCGCCCTTAAGATGGTGGAGTGAACTGTATCAGACTAACTTCCAATAGAAAATCATAGTTTCAGTTTCCAGGTATCAAATGTCCCGGCATTTAAGAAGCAGAACAGGCCCAAAGAAAGAAGCTAATGGCTACAATTATTAATAGCCTGAAGTGATAACTGGGCTTAGCCAATAGCTGACCTCTTTATATATTCTTTTAATTGAATTCATGCTTTATTTGTTTTCTGTATAATTCAATCATCTCTATGCTTTTGTTTTTAGTGGACCATACACACAGAGTCAGGTCTTGTTTGTTTACACTGTGAATTCTCTTAACTAAAACAGCTAGAAATAAATTTCCAGGTTATTAAACTCTGCCACTGTATGCTCACAAGGAATCTTAATATGTCCATTGTATGTTTCTTGTGTAAAAAACATTTTTATCCTTGCTAACTGGCCGACACAAACCATTGTTTGTTATTATCATAGATAGAATTTAAAGCTAAATTATTATTATTCGATTTTTCTCATTTAGTGCAAAGTAATGCTAGTGTTCCCCAGAGGTTACAGATGGTGGTTATCATCTTTGCCCTCCACCTCCACAGTTGTGGGTTTAGCCAAGTTATATATCTGCTGCAGAGTATTCACAATTCCCTTTAAAAGAAGTGTTTGATTTGCTCTTTTTTATATGGATCTAGATCCAACATTAGGAGTACATTGTGCTACTGCCTCCCCCATTCACCATTGCATTTAAATTGAATTTTAGTCACTGACGACCACTTAAGAATTCATAAAGACAAAACAATGCACTTAAAGATAAAATAATATAAATATGAAATATTTAATTCGTCCACTTTCTTATATTCTTGACCACCCTCTGGCTGACCAAATAAAGTGTCTTTTTAGTCTGTGTACTCAGTGGTATTCAAATACCAAGATGTACCCACACAGATGCAGCAAGTGAACAATACATACACGTCATGCATTAGTTGTAAATGATCAAGGAAAGAGGGTCTTTTGGTCCAGTTCTTTTCTGGTCTCTGTGACGTTTGCATGTTGCATGTATTTCTGTATACATGTGTAGCAAAAACTTTGGAAAGTTTGTTTTCTAAGTAGCAATAGTCTGCACTTGTTAACATGTCAAAAACAGGAAACTACATTTAACTAGGTGTTTAGCAATATGGAACATATGCACTGTTATGTAGTTTAGAAAAAGTGTGTAAATTTCAAGCTCTTCATTGCTTGTTTGGTGAAATCTGCAAAACATACACTCAAACATTTATGGTGTTTTCATTTTAGCAGGCAAGTCTTATATTTTACTTTCAAAGTTTATGTTGTACATGTTCAGGCCTGCAGTAGAAATGTTTGTATTCACAAATGAGAATACACGTGTTTAAAAAACAATATAAATAAGTCACTGGTCACCTGGCAGCTATTTTTTTAAAAGAGTAGCTATTTAGTACAGCAAGATCTAAACAAACATATTTACTGGCAATCATGTAAAAGAAATGGCTTTTAAATTGATGGCCCCTGTCCTTTCTAAAAATACTTAATACACTTTCTTAACAGCCTAGTATGACATAAAAAGACAAAAGACAATCAAGTGCTGCAGTGATTTAAAATCACATGCCTAATTCAATATGCATTTGAGCACATGAGAAAAAAGACAGGTATAGTCTTGCCACTGCCAACGTGTCTGTAACAACAATCCAGTATTGTAAGCAATGTGCTCCTTTATTACACAGTCTAGACTGTTATGCTATTAGTATTACCATTTCTTCCAACATCCACAACTACACAATTCACCAAAATTACTTTTGTTAAATTATTATATTCATTAATAAACGTTATTTAACTGTAACAAACACAAGAATTTGTAAATCTCAATTTCTTCATAAGTAAGATTAAGACTTGTACAAGTACTGATCTTAACTGAATATCAGCTGGTGAGTTGCTGAACCAAAAAAGGCATTTAGATAACAAAACTCTTAAATATTGCAATACAGGGGTGGAATAGATATTCTGCATGGACACATGGAACTTCTATCTGGAGGATTTGATTATGTTAGCCATACCCATTACTAACAGGTGTGTAAACCCAAGCCTGCAAACATGTATTCTTCTTACATAAACAATAATAGAGTAAGTCCTACAGAACAGCTCACTGACTTTTAACATTGTCCTAACCAACATGTCAGGCACATTTCTGCATTAGTAAACCTTGGGGTTGTTATGAATCTGAAATATCTACATATATGTACAGGGTCAGAAAGTTGTACCATAAATGACAGAAGAGTGTATGTTTATTTTTATAGTTCTCATTTGCCTTTAGAAAGAAGAAGTAGTATTTGGATTTTTATCCAGTGTGTTTCCATTGATAAGTGGCCTTACATATGCCCAATGTTATAATGAAAAAGTCAAGCTTTGTCTGAGGTAATGTAAGGTACAATGCTATTGGAGTCTGGTGAAGTGCATAGGCACATTTACATATGAATAATCATACTTCATCATATGGCAGAATGCATGAAACAGGGTTTGAAATCAATTGATTTAATGTATTTTTTCAGTTGTAAAACATTATGATGTGGACCATGGCTGTGCATTATTCCACAACCTCACTAATGACCCTGTGTTCTGAATAAAAGAAAATTACAAACAGCTATTTGACAAAATCTAGAAACAAGCCTTCAAAGAAGCATTGACTGTGGCAGCTTTTAGCTTTTTTTGGCTATGTGTATACATTTCTGGCTAGAAGATCTACAGACAAAGTCATGTACAAACGATAGCAACAAAAATAAACATGGATACTATGGAACTATAAGTAACAGTGGATATTCCTTTTACATCTAAATGTATTACATCTTCTGCAATAAAGAGTTTACATGTGATTATTTGATGAACCAGTATTCCAGATCTTTTTCAGGAATGCAGGCTATTTGCTTTAGACCAAAGACAAGGACCACCCAGACTGTCATCACAAGTGCAAAAGCCAGGGTCTGTCATGGTATGGGGTTGGGTCAGTGCCCTTGGCAAAGATCATTTTCAGCTCTGCGATGGCAGTATTAATGCAGAAAATCACATTGAGATATTAGAGCAACATTAATTCCTTTATGATGAAATCTTGTACAGGCACATGCCTGCATTTATCAACAAGATAACATGAACCAAATTAGTAAAAAGTAGAACTGCAATATGTATATTCCTTGAGTATTTTCCTTTTTAACATTTCAATAACTTTCTCGCACATTTGTTGTTGAGATCCTTGTCCACTTTATCAAGATATTTGTATTTGTATCAAATGATGGTTATAGTCACTTATGTCACATCACCTGTTTAAAATCACTAAAAACATTTTTTGCCAACATTTTTTTTGCTATCCCAACTTTTTTTGCTGCAAGCTTAAAGTGCAGGAATTGATGTTTATTGACAAATAACATGAAGTTGATCAGACAAAACATGAACTATTTTGAGTTCATACTGTCTGCCATAATATAAAAATAAAAGTACATGTAAGGAGAACTGTGTAGCCATTATATATTTGCATTTTCCTACTGTGGGGAAGATTTACAATAATTATTTACTACATTCTGAAAGATCCTGTAACCTCAGGGTGGTTAGCTACACCGTGTGAGTCTGCAACTTGGGTTGCTGACTCAATGACTGTAAGCAGCCTGGAATAAATTTAGAGGTTAGTAGGGATCACTGACTGACATGAATATATCTGCTTATTCCAGCGCAGCTTCTGATCAAGTGTAATATGGAAAGTGTTGTCTGCACTATAATTATTAACGTCTTACAATTCAGAAAATAGTGCATTTAAATAGCATTTGTTATTGTATTATGCTAGTACACTAAAAGCAGACTAGTTTGTTATTATATGCTACTAGTATATAGGTATATACTATATTATTTTAGCGATATTATAATACTGTTAACTAATTATACTATTTTGTACAGTAATATAATAGTTGATTTAAAACATTTACAATAAAAATACAGTACATATAACCTCTTTGGTAGACTTAAATCCAGATAAATAAATAATAAAATTCTAATAACAGCAATTTAAATTACAACTATTGGAGTATATTATTTTATTGAGTAAAATAGTTTAATCTTGAGCATTTTAAACTGTCTAAATCATGTTATATTATTACAGAAATGCAATGTTAAATGCACAACAAAACAAATTCACTTGAAAATTTCTAACAAAATTATTCTTCTGAAATGTGCTTTATCTGACAATATCATTATCTTTATTACCTAATAGCACTTTTAAAGCCAAGAGCGATGAATGTTCATGATTGGATTTACAGCTAAAGCAGCTACCCAGGCTTGTGCCTGTTGGATCCATCAGCTCCTCTGTGAAATGACTTTTTGTCTCTACCTGTTTAACCATAAAAGAAGCAAAAAATAATTGTTAAAACAAACATAGCCCAGTTTGATTTCTTATATAACACTAGTCTATGGCCAAATTGGTTCAGACATTGAAATAATTGTAATTTGATACTTTTGAATATTCTAAAAACAAATATGAATTTTAGAAGTTTAGATTTTGAACATGGTTCATTGTAAATATTTTCCATAGCCTTTGATAGAGCTCTAGACAAAAACTAAGCATAGACTATGTCTATGGTGCCTCTGTGGTGAGTTAAAGGTGGTTGCCCTTGTGCTTGTTCTCCAGATACACAAAGTATTGCTGTTTCCTATGTGAATGGGCCATCAAACCAGAGAAGAACACTACACGAAAATAAACTGGCCACTCAGACATTCCCTGCAGCAAAAACTGTTCTTCATCCAACACTTTTTAAACTAAATATGATTCTGTTAACACCACTGCATATAAAGTAGGGCCTTATGAATAACTACATGAAGCCAATGGACAAATATGCAGAAGCATTCCTGTATCTACTTTGTAAATTTCCAAACTTGAGTGAAGCAAGGATAAAGGATCATTGGTCCTCAGATTCGAGTGCTTCTGCAAAATGAGAAGTTTCACAATTTGCTGTATGGCAAAAACATGTTTGGGAATAGAAACATTTGAAGGAAAATCTCCTTCAGACATATAAAGAACTTGGTGATAACATGTCCTTACAATTCATTTCTTGCACTCTCATCTAGACTTCTTTGCACCAAACTGCAGAGCAGTCAGAGCAAGTCAGGGCATGGTGAGCAACTTCACGAGGAAATTGCAACTATGGAAAAAATCAGCCTTCAATACTTACAGACTATTGCTGGACACATTAAGACAACTTGATGAATTGAATACAAGAGACAATTAAAAAGGAGCCAATAAGCCAGTTACGTAGGCTTATTTCATACATATTTCATACAGTCCAATTACTTATATTAGTTAGTATATTTTTTGTGCTTAGGCATGTGAATTAATTAATTACAGTATATTTAAATACATTATTTTAATTTTCGCTGAATCATTTGGTAAACCATACATGTGCATTTTTAGACAATTTTCTTTGTTATATATTTAACAGCAATATATTTTAAAATTTTTGTATTGATTTTTTTTGTTGACCAGTGTAATAGATGGGTACTGGGCATACAGAAAATCAACAATCCCTTTTGATATAGCTATTTTTTCTCCTAAGGATGAAGTAGCAAATATATTTCTACAGCTTTATTTGCACATTTTCCCTTACAACAATCAAAGTGGCATGTGTCCTTCATCCAATGCTACCGTGTCCTGTCACTAGATAGCTCTGATCACTTTCACGGTCGCCGAGCACAGATCAGGCACTTTCATATCTCATCACACTCATTTCCAAGCACAGCTGTTCCATGTTTTCACTCATTATGCAGCTCAGGTGCACCATACACTACTTGCAAACTATTTCAGAATGCATCATGATCCTTGCGAGTCATTCCTTACCTTTGTGGCTTTATCTAGTTACATTTATTGCTATCTTTAAGCTGACACAAAAGCTAAAGCTAGCACTCTGGAAAGGCTAGCTTAGCAACCTGTCCAGAGTGCTAGCTTTAGTTTTTGTGTCAGCTTAAAGATAGCAATGAATGTAACTATGTAAGCCATCCAATGGAATGTAAGCCATCCAATGGAAAATCAAAGAGCAACAAGAACACCAGGCTAACCTCACCGACGTCGTCCAGAGCCTGACGACACAGCATGTTGCCCTAGACACTATGGTTCCAAAGTCAACACACAGTAAATGGCGGTGCTGCAAACCTCCCCCACGGTCCTGTGTGCCTTATCATGCAATTATGACTGCGATCCCATTCACATATTATTCACATAAGCTAACCCTTAACCAAGCACGACTACGTGGCCGGTGATCCGTCTCACCCTTGAGGAGTGGCAGCACTGGCTGGAAGGGGCTTAACACCTGGTACTCATCCTCACAGACCATTGCAACCTGGAATACCTCAAAACCGGCAAGCGAATCTACACCCTTTTGTCAACACAGGGATAAAACCAGGTCTAGCCCTCCCAAGGAACATGCCAGGATGCCAGGAGGTGGTGGCATCCTGCACGGTCTGTGCACAGAACAAGGTCCCACATACACGGCTTGTTGGCCTCCTCAAACCACTGGACAACCCACCGTGCCCATGGTCCCATCTGGTGCTTCACTTCATCACCAACCTCACACCACCACTGTCTGGATTCTTCTGAAAACTGGGGGTCACTATCAGCTTCACATCAAGGTACCAGTGTGTTTTCTCTGGTCAACTAAATTTTAATTTGTTAATAAACATCAATTCCTGCATTTACAGTCTGCAATAAATTCCAAAAAAGTTAAGATAAAGAATGTATCACTTTGTAACCCCTATGTTGCCATTCCTTTGCACCACACTTACAAGACAGAATGTTCAGTCTTGTTTTCATCAGACCAGAGAATCTTGTTTCTCACAGTCTGAGAGTACTTTTTTGCAAAATCTAGATGAGTATGAGTGTTTTACTGAGGACAGGACTCAGTGTGTCTGTCTGGACACTCTGCCACTAAGCCCAGAATTCTGCACTAGTGGTTGATACACTGGAGGTTTCATCAGTTTGCTCACAAGATCTTTGGAGCTCAGCCAGTGTGACCACTGACTTCACGGTCACCTGTCTTACCAAGCCCCCCCTCATATATACTGATTTTGGTGGAGCAGGCAGCTTTAGGAAGAGCCCTGGTTGTTCCACACTACATTGAATAAATATGGATGCCACTACTTTCTTGGTCATTTTCAGTGCAGTAGAAACTTTTTGTAGCCTTTTCTAGATCTGTGCCTACACACAGTCCTGTCTGTAAGCTCTACAGGTAGTTTTTTTCTCCACTATTGCTTGTTTTTATACTCTGACATGCATTGTTAGCTGTGGGACCTTATATAGGCCGGTGTGCGTTTTTTCCAAATTATATCCAGCCAACTGAATTTACCACAGGTGAACTCCAATCATAGTGTAGAAACTTACGGATAAGCAAGGGAAACTGATACACCCAGAGCTAAATTTCAACCAGTTAACATAAAAATGTGAAAGAAGGCTGAACAAATGCATTGTATATATAGGTGTATACTAAGCCTTGACCTACATAAATCATCTTGGTGATCATCATGGTGATATATATATATATATTAAGTTATTAAGATATAGTTATATTAAGATTAAGTTATTTAATGTGTGCAGGCATTAAGACATACAAGCAAATCAGCTCCCAAACATAATGCTCCCAACACCATTCTGTTGGGTACAAATGATTTATTGGCATACGGTGCTCCTCACCTCCCCAAACATCCAGATGGTCATTTTCCAAAAAAAATAAAATAAATAAAATAAAATACAATTTAGAAATAAAAAATAAATAAACAGTATTTTTATAAAGTGCTATTCTCTGTGTTTTCTAATAGTATTTTCTAACTGTTTTTACTTAAGCATGCACTAAAAATGGATGCAGATATTTTGCTCTTACTCATAGCTCTTCTTACAGAATTACTCTCCGTGCTGTGAATGTAAACACATAGATCATTAGAAATACTCATGTTGGATTGGGCATAATGAGTTTGTCTATTATTATAACTTGGATGAGGATCAAATCACATTTTTGCGAAGTTAATATGCCCACAGATGTGCAGCTGGGCCTGTAGATCCTCATCCATCACCACAGTAGTTAGAGCAGTGTGTCACTCCATAGCAAAGGCAGGACTGAAGTTACCATGCTGCCTCCGTACTTGAACCCAACCATCATCATATTCCAAACAGAATCTGGATTTCTCACTAAAGCTGATACCGTTCCAATCCATAGCAGCCCAGTTCTCTTATTCACAACACCACTGTAAACAAAGGTGATGTTTGTCAATGGCTATGCACCATGACAGTAAATGTTCTTCAGCTAAACTCTAGCAAATGGTCTGGGTATTGACACTGGTGTGTAGTAAAGATGCCACTTGTGTCTGAATGATGGACAACAAAACTGTTGGAGCTGCTGATGTTTGATCAAACGATCCTGTCTCTTGGTGTTCTGTCTGGACTATCTGGAGCCTGTTTGTTATGTGGGTGTGCCCTCAGCGCATCACTGGTCCCAACACCTCCTATTAGCTAGCTCAATAAAGTCTAGATTGCAGGAAAAGTATGATCCTGTTTCTCTCAGTCCAATGATGTGTCCCCTACCGAAAGCCTTTTAACTGGGTAACGTATTTGTGTGTGTTGTAGAGGCATGTCTAGCAATCAACAATATCTCATCAGGAGGTGCGCTACCCAAAACTAGCCTCTGAGAGGCTTTTTATAGGGCAGTGGGGGAAGCCTGCACTAAAAGAGCTATTTTGTGGGAAGGCCTAGTGTCTAATCAGACCACAATTGTAATAATTTACATACAACGGAGAAAATAATACAGAATATCCCACCTGCAAAGAATGGAGAAATCTGTACATTTTATGGTACACTTCAACTGTGAGACAGAATCTAAAAACAATCCAGAAAATCATATTGTATGATCCTTAGATAATTAATTTGCATTTTGGGTCACTCTCATGCTGAAAGATCCAGCCATGACCCATCTTCAGTGCTCATACTGAGGGAAGGAGATTGTTGGCCAAAATCTCCCAATACATGACCCCATCCATCCTCAATTCAAAAGAGTGCAGTCATCCTGTCTCCTTTGCAGAAAAGGATCCCCAATGAAAGGATCCCCCACGTTTCATGGTTGTGCCAACAGCTGTTTCCTTCTCACCAAGCTGCTTGGTTATTTTCCTGTAGCCCATCCCATCCTTGTGCAGGTCAACAGTGTTGTACCTGGTGTCTGTAGACAGCTCTTTTTGCCATTGGGCAAGGTGGAGAGTTTGAAGAAAAACTAACAGGTCTGTGAGAGCCAGTATTCTTGCTGGTTGGTAGGTGATCAAATACTTTAATCCGAGTGCATTATTTGTTTATTTGTGTACTTACAAACAGTTCATATTTCCTGTAATTTATATTTTCAAATAATATTTGTAACTTGATTTAATGCAATATTTTCTGATACTTCTGGAAAACTGGGCTCAGACAAAACCATCTGTATATTTCAGAGAACAACCACTTTCACTGTTACCTAACTGTCTACTTCATGTCTGGTTTTAATTTACTGCTTTCATTACACGCTGCCAAATGGCACTGCCAGCAACTGACTTGGATTTGCCACAGCCTCATAGGCTCATAAAAAGAGTTTTATCAACAGTTCTGCCAGACTTAGTGTAAGAAACAGATTTTGTGGCTTTGTAAGATTGTCTTTAAAAAAATGTAACTACACAGAAGTCTAATGTTGCACTACTGTAGTCAGTGTATTAGCCCTGTATTTGTGTTGTCCATTCACATAGATATTAGTACTGAAAATTGGAATTTATTGAGAAGACACACATCCTAAAGAACCCTATCAGTATTTTTACCAAGTGGTCACATTTGGAAGCAAATATTTTATATTGTAGCATATTGTAGCATGGAAAAAGAAGCATCAGGTAATGTCTGCTTACAGCACAAATAATGATAAGCTCTGAAATGGCTTTCAAAGTGGTTACCCAAATGGAAGGTTACTTAAATAATACAAGCTATGTGCTTTTATAAAAATTAAAGCACAGTATAGACATAAAATACACACATGCAATCACACAGGGTTAATACCATCCTGGTATGGTGCTATTGTGAAAACAACTGAGTTTGAAAACATATACTGTTATTTTATAGATTTTTTATTTGAGTATATAAGGGAAGTGCCATGGTTTGTTGAGATCTGTTAATTCACAGCAAGATGGTACTGTGTTCGATCCCAGGTAAAGAGATCTTTCATGTACGTCCTCCCCATGTATGCATGGGTTTGTGTTAGGTACTCTGGTTTAATCCAACAGACCAAAGACATGTAAAAGGATAATTGATAATGCTAAATTGACCTGAACTTAGTGTATATATACTAACTGTAAAATAATAACAGCCACATAGACATGTCTGTAAATGCATTATACGTCATAAAATTTCATAATCATATACTATAATTAGAATTGTTAATAAATAATATCGTAAAATTATAAATACATGATAATAAAATATATTGAATCATATATTTAAAGAGTAAATATCATAAAATAGTATATAGCCTAAAATTATTACTAATTAGTATGTTACTAAATGTAAATGTAATTTTGGAATCAAATGATGGTGAAGATTCTCCTCTGCCATACTCAGGTGCGTTTCTACACATGTAATGGTCTAACATTTAATATTTTTAGACCAAACATAATGAAAGTTCTAAATATAATTGTGTATTAAATTATGGAAACAATACGTTTTAGTATACTTACGTACTAACCAAAGAGAAAAGACATGACAGAGACCTATGCTGATGTTAGGTTAAAAGAATATAAATACTATAATATTAGCCTAAATATCAGATACAATGTTAGATATAGTCTAGTGAAAAAACCGAAGTAGAAAGAAGTTACCGCATATAGTCATCTGTATATAGTCAATAATATCCATTCCATCCATTTTTACTTTCAAATGTGAAAACATAAAGTAATATTTCCAGATTTCTCAGACATTTTAAAGTAAAGCTACCAAGTGAAAATGCACATGAAGACTGAATGTCAGACCAGAGCCAGGTAGAGACAGCTCTGCTTCAGGCTTTTCAGGGTTTCATTGATTGGATACTGAGAGGAATACTGTTTTTACCCTGTCACATCTGCCTAGTCCTCACTCGCCTCCTGGAGAATTGTCTCTTTGTCAAGGCAGAGAAGTGCGAGTTCCATGTGGACACTGTTGCCTTCTTGACCTTCATCATCCAGAGGGGGAGCATAAGGACAGACCCCGAAAAGATCCGTGCAGTTGCAGAGTGGCAGAAGCCCCCAGGTTGAAAGGAACTGCAACAATGTCTTGTATTCGCTAATTTCTACTGTCACTTTGTCAGAGACTAAAGTAAGGTGGTGGAACCCTTCACGGCCCTCACATGTACCAAGGTGGATTTTTTTAATTCTGTGTGTGTCCACAGCTCCAGTTTCCTGGAACCCTGCATTCTCTGGCTACAGAATGGAATCCTCCTTCCATGTTCCCACCTTTCACTCCACTCCTTGTACCATTACTGTTCTGGTTTGATTTATTTCAGCTCCTAATAATGTTTAATAAATACCTTAATTTATATACTAGTCTGTGTCCGCTTTGAGATTCTGCATTTTGGGTTCTGGCACTAACTCATCTCTGGGGACTCCTAGGGCCCCATAACATGATGTGCAAATCATCATTGGCTATAACTGTTTTACTAACATTCTGATTTACATATCACCCATTTGATTCATTACTTTTGCCAGCATGTGTAACTTGCATATATTTATTCATATATCCATAAGACCATAATGCCTATAATGTCTAGACCCTTCATCTAAGCTTTTGCCTTCACTCCCTTTAGGTCTATGGTAGCCTAGCAGTTAAGGTACTGGACTTTGGACCAGAAGGTTCAAATCCCACCTCTGCCAAGCTGCCACAGTTGGGTCCTTGAGCAAGACCCTTAACCCACAATTGCTTAAAAATGTAAGACTGTATTAATTGTAAGTCGCTCCGTAAGTCCGTATTGCTCAATCGTAAGGTGTCTTGCATCTAAGTATTGGGTTTCCAATGTAACCTAATGGCATGGTGGCACAGTCGTGAACCTGGTCAAATCCTAGCTCTAGAGATCCCACTTTAGGTATAGGCTCTGTCCATTTTGAGTTTGTGTCTCCTCCTCATGTCTGGGTGTGTTTGCTCAGGGTACTCTGATTTTCTCTGCGTTTTCTCCAACATTCTGAAGACATGCATTTGGTTAATTGGTCATTCTAAATTGACCCGGTGTGAATGTGTATGACTGGTATTGATGTACCTTTCTCCTGTTGTAAACAGGCATTTATGCTGATGCAATGTTAAAACGAAAATGAACAAACAAACTGTAATTCTGTATAGAAAGATATTTTGCTTGGACAGAAGTGGAAATAGCAGAATCAGGACATGTATGACAGATTTAAAAATATTCTGGCAGTGCTCTCTGATTTCTTTGTAACTGGAACCCTATTCTCTGAGCCTATAATCACCAATATACTTACAGGTGTATATGTTTTATTGTGTTCTGCAGGCCGTGTGGTTTGGCTGTGACGTAGGAAAGCATTTCCATGGCAAACTGGGCATCAATGACATGAATGTGTAAGTGCTGCCTCCTTGACACTGTGTGCATGAGACAATGCGTGAGAGTGTGACTTTACTTTTGAGGAATCCAGATTACTCCAAATTAGAAGCCTACCATAGCAGTGTTGTGTATAAGCTCTGTGACCTTGTGTATGGAAAAAGGAGCAAAGGCCAGATGTAGGGGAGGTGATCAGTGATGTGAATTTAATTGTTTATTCTCTACAGGTGTGCTCCAATTTACGATGGGGATATGTTCTGACAAATCCATCGTAAGTTGAATTTATTGTAAACTGAGGAGTTTAATATATTCTGTATATATCATAGTGCAGCATACATTAAACAGGCTTAAAACAGATACAGTAAACTACAGTTGGGCAAATCATTAATATAGAGCTTATTTATAATCGAATATTGAATATATGTAATGTACTGAAAGCGAAATTCCAAAACGATTATTGTCGCAACCACGACTTTCACATCATACCTGTCAAGTCTCCCGTTTTGGCCAGGAAACGACCGTATTTTACCCCTCTTTCCCGCTGTCCACCCGTATTAGTATTTTCCCGTAATTTTCCCGCATTATATTATCATTTAATGAAATATTCCTGTGGAACAAACCTCAAACAGGAAGATGTAGGAACGTCCACAGCATTTCAGTGTCAACAAAGGTAGGCCTAACAGATTCTGATCATCTAATTGTAGTTTGTAAGTGGTTCACAGGTGGTTATTTTAGATTTCTTGTTAACCTGTCTCAAAATGTAAGGGATACTGAGCCTCGGTTGCGCTGGTGGGACGGCTCGACGCGTGCAAGGGAAAATTTCCCTTATTTTTAAATCCAAAACTTGACAGGTATGTTAAACATTTCCCGGCATTCATCACTCCTACCATATGACTCCATACGTCACGCTCTATTGAGTTCCTCATTCAGCACAGGAGGCTGAAGCATTTATTAACTGAGTATGGTTCCTGTTGAATGCGTACGTATTGTTTTTATCGGATTGGCTTTGTAAAGTGGAAATACCAGTCGGCCCATGTTTAAACGGTTAATTCCTGTATTTGAGAATATTTTTGACAATATTGATTCATTCTTTTGATTAGTTTGTTTCACATGGTTTAGCTGTCAGATGCTTTTGGAATGTTTTTGCAGGACAAAACTGATTATGATGGTATAGCTAAGCTACATTGGGGCGTTTAATGTGAAGGATCAAATTGAATAAATTCTGAAATGCTTTTGACTAAAGGCTCCATGAATAAGTCTTTAGCAAGAATTTATTGTTTTGCAATGCATCTTAGTTTGTGATTTTTTTTTTTTTTTTTCTCCCCTGAAGGTTTAACCATGAGCTGGTTTTTGGTGTCTCAGTAAAGAACCTGAATAAGGCAGAGCGGCTGATCTTTGGAGACTCCTTGATGACCCATGCCATGGTCCTAACTGCTGTTACCGACAAGGTACATGATACACACGACACAAGGAATAGTTTAACAAGGCATCTCAAACAAAATTAGAATGGCTGGTTGTCATTTCTTCTTGGATGCTATATTATCATTTGGCCATGTCCTTTTTATGCACTCTCTGGTAAACTGATCAGAATGCAGTAAAAATATTGTACCTAATAAAAGGAAACAAAGTGACTGCATGTTTTTCTTACGGGCCCTCTGAGATCCTCTGTCTGTCTCTCTTTTCTTTTTACCATCTTCCTCTCTTTGTGTTCTTTTTATCCACTGTTTACCATTTTCTTAATCTTAAGTACTGCTTGAAATGGCTGTCTCCCCTGGTAAATGACCCCAGCTGTGTCCAGAGTTTCCATTCTCTCCCAATAATAGCTGGTAAACTGCATGGTCACAATCACAGTGATGGTGGTTTCACACTGAAAAACCCTCCGGGTGGAACAGCTTTAAAACAGATCGGCTGTCAGCTTCAAAGCCCAGCATGAGCTGAGGGAGTATTTATCACTAAAACGTATGGTTCTCATCATGCTGAAGCTTTTTGTGATGTGGCACCACAGCGGCATGCTTATTAAAACTGGAGCCCAGAGCTTTTTTCAAGACAACTTTTAGGGGTACTTTTATGCAGCACACTTTTTTCTAAATAAAACCACAACCAGGTGCCGTATCTCATGTTTTAGTAAAGATTACTATAATTGTATGTGAAAGTAGTCTAATAAAAAGAAAACGGGGAGCATATTATGTAAAATGAACAGTTCTTTTCAGTGCTTGTGAACATCCTTTTGGTATCTGGAGTGCAGCAAGAAGCTCAGACTTTGCTCTCCCCCCATCTATGTAACTACACCCACGGAGGAGAACTACATTTGCAAAGATGCATTTTGTTGTAGAAAGTAAAGGGTTGGCTGCATCATGTTGAAGCTAAGATCACTACACAGTGGCAACACAGAGCAAAATAAATCACTTAAATGCCCTAAAGCCTCAGAGGATGCAAGAGCTGAGGAATAAAATCATATTTGAAGGTGATGTTATCTATAGTTAACACAAACCTTACTTCTAAAGTCAAATAGCTTGTAAGTAGTTACACTATTTATGTGCATCTGTAGTTTTATTTTAGTTATCATTTGTATTTTCGCTTGTGCTTAGAGCTGAGTCAGTAGTAGATTCTATGGTTCAAGGCCCTAGGAAATAGGAGTGAACCGTCAAAAAGTTGGAGTTGATTCCTCACACTTAAGCTAAATGATGTCACATAAAGTGTGTACCATATCATGAGTGTTTTGGTGGCTAATTTAAATTTAAAGGAGCAGTTGCTCAAAAAATTGTTCAGAAGAGTGAAGCAGGGTGAGAATGTTGCAGCAGTGCTCGACGTTTGTGGTGCTTTGACCAAAACATGTAACAAACCTGTCATTAAGACCCCAGGAAGTCATGAGAGACAATGAGACGTCGTAGTTGGCTGGTATGAATGAGGAAAAAAAATAGTACCAAGGTTGCAGGAAAAATGTACAGTTTTCAGGTGATTTTTTTTTTTTTCATCATTTCGAAACCTTGCTGTCTGTGATCTCTCTTCTTACAACAATGCTTACCTGATTTTAGTGTCACCTGCAACAGAAAATTAACTGAAAAGCTCAACCTGCAAATTGAATTAAAATGTAAAAATGTGCTAAAAAAAAAAAAGTTTATTTTTAGGTCATGTGGAATGAACAGAATGATCAGATCATAAATGCCCAACAGGTCTGTCACACTTCAGGAAAGAGCTACAAAAATGTATATATAAAAAACAAGTTCAAAGTTGTTTTAGTGTGTATAAAAATAGTAGAACAACTGATATAATGAAGTAAGTGATGTAATGAAAAAATGTAACGAAGTAAAAGAATTTAAATGGAAAAGAGTAGATATAATCCCAAAGTATATAAGCCCAAAATTAACTCAAATACTCCTGGTCAAATAAATAAAAATAACCCTCTCAAAAAGAACAATTACGATAAGGTTGTGGCAGTGCAGGTTTTGTAGAAAATGTTTGGTTTCGGATAAACACACTAGCTTGGGAATTGTTTGTCGACTGCACATCAAACTGTTTGAAGCCATAAAAGCGGAACAATATTGACTCCTCTTTTTGTGAGAGGCTTGCTGCATATTTACCTTCGTTAAACAGTTAAAGGGCGCTGAAGGAAAAGAGATTCCAGACTACTTTTGTAATTATTTGTTGTTAAGAACGAAATGTTTTGATATTTTAGGCTTGGGTAATGTATGGTAATGTAGTATTTTCACCACTAATTTATGACACTGTAGCCATTTAATAATCAAAACCGATCAAAATTGCTAAAAGGTTTGCAGTTTCCGTTCTCTAGTTTTGCTTGAAGTAATTACATGAACAGCATGTAGCACATAGGCTTAGCCAAAGTGTGTAGTTCAAGAAATTGTCGGATAAGTACCATGCTCAAGAGCCCATGAGTTGTCGCTTAGCAGGGAAAGGATTTGAACACTGGACCTCGTGGTAAATAATTCAGTACCCTGCTTCACCACAGCCTCATATGCTTATAGTTAGTGGTTTTCTTCACATTTAATGTGGCCTTAATAGCATAATTATAAGGGTGGCGTGTTTGTGTGAAGTTTACGTCCTTCTTGAATAGATGTGAGTTTTCTCCAGTTTCTCAGGTTTCCGCCCACATTCCAAAGACATGCATTTTGTTACTTTGTGTGTCTTTCACTTGTATCTCTGGAACGTTGTGTCACAAATGGCTATGGATGCTGATCTGGTGTTATAAATCAATAAATAAATACTAGCGCAGTTCAATGTGTTGATTTTGAATATTTCTTTCAGGAGGGGAAGGAGGACTGCTATGAGAAGTGGAGAGTGGAGAACTCGTGGGGTGATGATCGTGGGAATAAAGGTGAGCTCCCTTAGCGATGAGAGCCAGAGGGCAGTTGTTCTGCCTTGCATACTGCCTCTTTGCACTACATAATTTAATGTTTTGTCTTTCCAGATGGGCTAATGTAATTTACAAAAGTATTACATCTTGAACTCTTCCCCCTCTCCAATCTTACAATTTCTTAATTGACTCTTATATAAGGGTCTGGAGCCCAAGCTCATTCTTGTTTTCTAGTGTTTTGTTCATGCTCTGTTCAGCCTATCCAGACTTTTATTCTTATTTTATTTACTTCTAGGCTTTATGCATGACAAACAGCACGTAGGTACCAGTAGTGAACGTTGTATAAAAATACTTGTTTTGCTTTTCTATGGCCTATACAAGTCTCGCACAAATTTTACACAGTTTGCTTATACTTAGTAATAGTAAACATACAGTATTTATACACCTGAGCATTACATCCATATACGGTGAATATCTTATTCAAACATGAGCAGTAATATGGTCCAGTTGTACTGGAAAGGCTTTTCGCTAAATTTCAGCTAATGGACATGAGTGCTGGGGCGTTCTCGATTCAGTTTTGACCTTTAATAAGATGTTCTAGCAAGGTGCGTTTGTATACCAGTTCATGCCAAAGCTTTTGAATAGATTTGAGGACAGAGCTGGCAGGCTTGGCAATTTCATGATTCATGCATGCGAACATTGTCATGATAAATGGAAAAATAGCCTTTCCCAAACCTTTTCCACCCAAAGAATTCACAGTTTTAGAAGTTCTTTGCATTATGCAGCATTGTGATAATTCAACTTTTATAACTAAGATTTTACAAAACAAACCTTATAAATCAATCTTGATCAAACAAACCACTAATCCTTCTTTACCAAAACTATACAAGTCTGATTCAACTTCATAATATCAGCACTTACAGTTCATGAGGGCTTGTCCAGAATGGCACAGTTTGGATGAGCTGTGTTGTTTAAAAGCTGTCATTAGATGATTTTAATTAAATGCCACTGTACTTTTGGGTATGATATATCATGATGTCAACATGTATAGAGATGGCTGTTTGCTTGAATTTCTCCATGTGATTTCAATGGCTGAAACAACTGAACTAACCCACTAATCAGCACATGGTCATGTTGTGAACATTTACAGTATTATTTACTTGTTTTATTATGTGCCACATTTAATTTGACCTCGCAATATGATTGGCTGATATTGCATGATAATTGCATTCTGAACAAAGCTCTTCCATGTAGCACGCCACCAAATACACACATAGCCTAGCAACGACACCGGCCATGAATCATTTTTATAGTGAACTGGTTTATAAAATCTATTGGGTTTGAAAACATGTGCTTCATTTCAAATTTGGAAGATTAATCTTTTAATGACCACTCTGAAGCTTCAAGTGAGCTTTCTTTTTTGATGTGCTGAAAATCCAGATAAGCAAAGTCCATACAGGAAATCAAACGCCCTGTCCTGTTAATGTAATCACAGCTTGGCTAAAAAGCAATGGCACTGCAGGCAGTTTTTGTACCATCATCAAAAATGAAATGAATCAGTTTCTACAATGTTTATTTAATTAATTAATTAATTTCTTTATTTTAATGCCCATTTTGCTGGTCTAAACTTTGTATTTTCCATTAAACACATGTTAAGTCTAGCTTTTAACTCAGTGAAGCTGCTGCTGCTTAAACTTAATAGCTTCAACTTCCAAATTTATAATCACTAATCACATAACGATACCCATTTAAGTCTGAGATCTCACTCCAATATTCTGTTGGTAGAATAGAATGGTGTGCTTAAGAAATGACCTGCTATTTGTAAATCCGACTCATTTTATTTGCTGAATGTAAATAGATTTTTATCTTAATATATTGAAACATATCAATCGATATAGTTGCATTTATTGTCTATATAATAAACAATGATTTGGGAATTAATCATGTAAATTCCCAATAACTGTACATTATACAGATTAATAAGATTATTACTATATATTATTATTATTATAATGATGATGTTTTAGCAGAAGGGTGTTTGATAGAATGGAACTATTTTACCTTTTTCCCGGAATGTTGATAAACAAATCATTAATCCTGTCCTCTTTATCTTGAAATAGAACAATAAATGGCATTAAGGGATTTCTCAAGCTGTTACTATATCTCACATTATTACACTCCCTCTTGTGTACTCTCTTGCTTAATTATAGCCTGAAATGTGTTTCCAGGTCTGTTTAGAGTTACATTCAGTAATAGAAGTATCACCTTTCTAAATTACAAGAGATGCACCGATTTGCAATTTTCTTGGTTGATTCCAGACGTGGTTCCAGCTAATTCTGAATTACTATAGTATATAAAACAGCAAACCAAAACAATTGTTATGGAAAAATAGCAGGAGCTATTGGCTATTGGAGCTACTGGAGCTACTGGTACCTGGCTCTACATTCTCACTAGCTTTAGCTTTGTGGAATTGGCCACAAAACATCAATCAAACTTGATCAAATTCTACCTTTTTACTGAATTCTACTTTTGCTGAATTGCCACTCACCCCTCTCAGGTTGCACTTTTACCTTGACAAGTAAGTGGAATATTAATACTGTCACTGAATCCACTAAGACACACTTTTAAACCCGAGCATACATGGTCCAACACAATTTAAAAATTATTTTAATATTAGTCAAAGCACTGTGCGGTTCATGTGTGTGGCTGTACAGCTGTAGGCATCACAAGTGTAGGCACAGAATTTGGTTGTACGACTTACTGAAGGTTTTCTAAAGAAACTGCTAGTGTAGAGGCACACCTGTTCACATGTACACACAATGTAAACATGTTATTGTGCTTCACTGACTGTTTGGCAATACTGTTTTATATAGATTATAAAAACATAAGACTCAGGAGGCCTATAAATGTCAAGTAAGTGTAGTCAGTGGTGCAGAACATCTTAGCGAACATGAGGTTAATTACATTCATCCATGTCATAAATTGCTCAGCTAACATATTATTTGCCTTTTAGGGGGCTTTTAAGTGCAGCTTTTAAGTGCCTCAATTAGTTTCTTAGATACTGTCCTTGTAACTAAGCTTAGTACTCATTTATTACACATAGCCGGTGTAACCAGCCTTAGCATGCACACATTTTTATGTATAAGTGTGTAGGTTCAAGTAGTGCTGTTCCAGTATGTATAAATAGAGCTGAAATTGCTACTAGTATGTCAGAATATCAAACATGGCAGAATTAAATTGGTAAAATAACAAGCACTCCAAGTAATTGTTATATTTACAAAAATCTGTGGTCATGCATGCACAGCATTCCTGTAGCCATGAACCCAGACAATGCATGTGCACTATACAGTGAAATTTTATGAGAATCATAACCGCAGGAGAGGTTAGGATTTGTGTCGTGTTAATTTTAATGGATGATGATCAGGAATAAAGTCATCTCCTTCATGCCTGATAGCACTGATAGCTACATTCACAGGTAATAATATGGCAGGCAGTTTGAATCAAAATGACTTACAATTTAGTGTAGCACTTAAGGACTGAAGGGTCTTACTCAAGAGTCCAACTATTTCAATTTCAATTTTTCAATGCGGGAATTCTTAAAAACTGTCTAAATGCAATACCGCTGACAAACGTATTAGCAAATGCAAGCAGATACAAATGCAGCCCAAACATCTGTACACAGAATGACTTTCATGAATGTGAGAAGTTGGACACCTGGGCTTTACAGAGACAGTCATGGATCTTGATTCATAACTGCACGTTAGACGAAGGTTACCACACAGCAAAGGAGTTGTATCAGATCTGTGCAAAATATCCTTTTTATCCTTTTTTGAATTCTAATTGAATCCCGGCTAGCAGGTCAGAGTAATAATAGATCATTGTATATAATAAGTGTCTATATGGCATACTTAAGAAACTGAATGTTTAGCTAACCTTACATTACTGTGCAAATGTCTTCGGCCATCCTCAGACTTGTTTTTTATTTAGTAGTATGATCTTGTCGACGATCTGACTCGAAAATGACTCAAAAACTTTGATTCAGCACTCCATAATACTCTTTTCCACTGATCTTTGTTCCAAGCTTTGTGAGTTTTGCAAAATGTAGCCTTTTCACTCTTCTGATGTGGTTTCTTGGCTGCTTTTCAAATAGATTGTTCTCGGTGAAGCTTCTTCAGACTGTAGAAGGGCCAACTTGGCACATGCTGTTATTGCTCAAGTGTGGGGGGAGGTCACACTAGATACTTCACATACTATACTTTAGCCTATAGAAGCTGTTTATCCTGTATTTTCTAATTGTATTCTTTATTAGATTATTTAATGATATAATAGTCTACGATTTTTGCACTGTAAATTCTCAGTGGTTTTCATTAAAAATATCCTAAGGACAGTAATTTAAAATTATCGAGATGTATAGAGTGCTGAGTGTGCTGTGTCTTTGAGACAATACTGTTCTAAAGCTATTGTTCATTATGTCTACTTCAACGACATAACCTTTGATCTGGGAGCGGAATTGTCATTTAATTGAATCTTTCTTTAAAGTCTTAAAAGGTTTCAGCAGCCTATTTAGTGACTTGAAGCTCTTTGCTTTTGAGTAAGCATAAAAGATGGAGGCGACTACCTATTTAGCTTTTGGATTAAATAGAAAAAAAAGATTTCTATAAAGGCCTTTAGCCTAACCACCATGGGGTCTTGAAGTGGTAATGGTTTGTATTGGTAATATGCTCTGAATATTATGTGCTGACATTTCTTCTGTAGGAACAGAAAGCAATGGAAAATAAGTATTAATTCTATGAGCACATAATCCACTGTTCTCAATACAGAGCCTAAGGCAGACTCCCATTTTTTCAATGAAGAAGAAACTGCTGCAGTTTCTATATAAGCAAATACAGACCAAGCATTCCTCATGTATTTATTCATGCATTTTATTTGCTTTGGGTGGAACAGCGTATATACTATCACATAGGTTTCTCTTGTTCAGTTCCAAGTCTTAGGGTCGGATGCCTTAGTGTTGCTAAAACTCTGCTATGTCTTCATACTTTGGAACAATTTCCGTGATGTTATCCATCTCATGGCCCTGTAAGTGGGCTGCAAAACATGCAGGTATGATATAGTTACCTTTAGAAAAACTCTCGACCACCCCTTTTCCTTTCTTAAAAAAAAACAGTAGTGGTAGATATAGTGTTTCAGTATTTATGTTACTCAAAAATCTAAAATTGCTGTTACTTTTAAACAGACAGTACTGTACAAAAATCTTAGGAAAACATTTTAGATTTGCTGTTTCAGTAATGTGTGTGTAATAAATATATATATATGTATATATGTATGTATGTATGTA
>JAUZST010000300.1:0-19443 GCA_034779995.1 Parotocinclus haroldoi | reverse complement strand
ACAGAGAAGCTCCTTCCCACACGCCATCAAACTCATGAACAGCTGAACATTACATCACAACACTACATCTGGTAGGTTTCAGGGCTGTTTCTGGGCAACATTAAGTTTCAGCTCCCTCCAAAGATTTTCTATTGGGTTTAGGTATGGAGACTGGCTAGGTCACTTCAGAACCTTAAAATGCTTCTTATGGAGTCACTCCTTAGTTTCCCCGACTGAGTGTTTGAGGTCACTGTCATGCTGGAAAACCCAGCCACGACCCATCTTCAGTACTTTTACTCACGATGCATGGCCCCATCCATCCTCAATACAGTGCAGTCATCCTGTTCCCTATGCAGAAAAGCACCCCCAAATAATTGTTTCCAGAATTCTTGCTGTTTACCAGTTGATCAAATACTTCTTTTATGCAATAAAATGCTAATTTAATTATTTAAAAATCTGATTTTCTTAATTGTATTTTTAGATTCTCACAGTTGAAGTGTACTTGCAAGAAGTTATAGACATCCTCCCTCTTTGTAGGTTGGGAAACTTGAAACTTGCAGAAGTGGCAGTATATGAAATACGTATTTTCCACACTGTATATGTGAATCTTTGCCTTCAGTATCTAATGTGCACAATTTTTCTTTTCCTTGGTGGCCTTACAAACTATTATATACCTTGTTATTTCCTCAATTTCACTGTGAGCCCAAAACGTTTCAGAGATGAACATCAACAACCATTTTTCTGATGTCCTTTGAAATCTCTTTTGGTTGTGTCATGACACACTTTCACAAACATGTTCTCTGACCCCAAACCTGATCCTGATTTAAGTATAATGTGTTGTCCACATACTCCTGACTGCCATGCCACTGATTGAAAACACCAGCCTTCAAAGTAAGTAATGGTGTCTCTAAGTGGTTATTGTTCATTTTCAATTCAATTTTTTTCCCATATTTTGATTATCTCATGGCAACTATGCACATGGACTTCTGGGATATATTATACTATAAAAAGCTGTTGGTTCCCATAGTTGATGTGTTGAATGCAGGAGAAAAGGGCAGATGTAAAGACTTTGACCAGGGTATACAAAGCTATATAAAGAGAAATCGGGATCTTCAACGTCTTCCTCAGTGTCTGACCTGCTGCTGTCTCCTGAAGGTGGTTGAGCTCTGTCTGGAGGAAGTTCAGGGCAGTGTGGTACTGAGGCAATAGATGAAATAATGTCAGGATACATTACAGGCGGTGCATTTTTGCCAGAGAGATGTTTGGAAGGGTCCACCATGCAGAAGTAGCAGTTTGTTGAGTGATCAGTCGGTTCACGCCAAATTCTTGGGATAGCAAAATGCATGGCTCTCTTCTCTCCCCTCTACCAACCTATAAGCAAACAAAAAACAATTAAATTGAGAATTTGATTTAGATCTATTTCATACTAATGACTAGTGATATGTACGATATTAACACAGTTTGAAATCTGTGTTATATTTCAAACAATACAATATATCCGTATATATTGTATTGTTTGATATATTTAACTACAACTTGAAATTTGTGAAAAGGTGTTAATTAAAGCTTGATTTCAAAATTTTGCATTTATCCACTTACCTTCAGGAGTTTTCTTGCAGTACTCACATGTGAAATGAGGAGCCCATGGTTTGTCTTGGTCACCAACAGGCATGCCGAAGTATGCTTTGTAGGCCTCACACATCTTAGCAGATGCTTTCACAGAGTACTTTTCACTCTTGTCTTTATAAACTGGCCACATACATAGCAAAATGCGTCTGCTGGATGTATGGAACCTCTTGATGCCATCTAAATGGAATGGTCAATCTTTATTCCATGCCGTATCAAAGTACAAGAGTGTACTGAGGATTCAGCAGAGCAAAACTGATCACCCGGTACCAGAATTACACAACGTCAGTGGTAACACTGGATGAAATATACAGGGGTCTGTCAGGAGCCCATAAACTCACTGACTTTTCATACACACACAAACTAATTACAAGCAAATAGATCACAGATGAGGACGGTTACTTTTAGTAGCCATTTAAACCTGCGTGTGTGAATTTGTATGTTATAATGCCAAACCTTTCAAGCTATGTAAACGATTGATCAGGATGATTTGGGTAGTTTCTGTTGTCATTCTGATTCAAAAAGGGCAAACACAACTGTTAGCTCTCTCTCTATATTCTCTTAAAAACGGCCAAAACATTACAAATTCTGACAGGGTATGTAAACTTATGAGCACAACTGTATCATAGTCTATCCCACATGCTTGAAACACTTAGATTAACCTACAGTTGGGCAAAACCATGAACACAATTCCTATTTTTAAAATAAAATTTAGCTTAGAATAGAATAGCTTTATTAAACGTATTTAAGAATTAAAAATGATTTATATATATATATATCTATATACCCATGTTTAAAAAAACACAACAGATTAACTGTGTAAAAACAAATTTTTTTTACTCCAATGTGTCACACCCACGCTCTGCTCGGCGGACCACACCCACACACGATCACCATCACCCTCGTATTAATCACACACACCTGTACCACATTTCACTCCTTACTTGTTCTCCTCGTTCACACTCCTTCCTCGCTAAGTCTCTTGGTCCTACCGGAGTTCTAAGCAGTCTTTCTAGCTCATGTGTAATTGCGTTTATTTACTGTTGCTGACTCGTTTTCCATCCCTCGATTTTCGCCTTCGCCTCGCCCTTTTGGATCCTGTTCTCCGTTTTGCTATTTCGACCCTGGAATGTTTTGGTTTCCGATTTCTGCATACGATTTTTGTATTAAAGCCTGTCTCTGGAACTCTCATTTCTTCTACGTCGCCTGATACAATGCATCATTTTTTAAAATTCTATGCATATTTAACTTAAAAAAGACAATTTCTTTGTTTTTGAGCTCTTTTAAACATTTTGAAACGTAGAGCAAACTAAAAGTAATATCTTTTTTTGTCTCGTAAAGTGAACACCAACTGCTGGTTACATTATAGTATAACTTGCTTTATAACTTAGGGGTGTAGGGGTGTCAGTAGCTTCTTTACATGTTGCCACCCTTTGGTTATATCTAATAATTTGAAATTCCCTGTAGCCAAAGGTTACCACATACGGTATTCCAGCCGAAGTCATGCTACCCTCTTTTGCTTACATGTGATGCTTCCCTTTGTTCCCTGTGGTATATTTGTGATTGAGTAAGGGTATTGGCCTTATTATTAAGGTTTTAAAATACTTGTCTCATGAATAACAGTGCAAAAATGATCTGAAATTAATTTGTAATTAATGACACAGCACAGACTTTGATAGAAAGTTTTAGCATCCAAGCATGCATTCAAATGAGTCAGCAAGAAAGCATTAAAAGCAGTCAGTGTGCATCAATGTGAGACATCTGGCTAGTGTGATGAGTGACTTATAAGTGTGTGTGCGTTGCGTGTACACACGAACAAACTTGCCACCAAAAAGATTACTTACAGGTTGAATAATAAACAACATTGATTATCTGGCCCCCAGTTGAGACAAAATGGATGGAAGGATAGTTGTGGTATATGTCACATAAATGTTTATTACTGGTAATGGGATAAAGACACAATGCAGCACCCCTGATAACCAGTAAGTGCCTGGTTTTAATGTTTTGGCTGCTTGGTGTAAGCGTCAGCAAAATGCATATATTAGTTTTTTGTTTGAACAAATTATTTTGAAATGCATTTTACTAAAAATGTATTGGTAATTCTATAGTTTCTATTCTATAGTTTGTTGATTGCTAAGGTTTTCTGTGTTTTCCTTGCTGTAGATGGTGCTCCAGGAGGGCCTAGAAAAAGTGCAGTCATTTTTCCAGAAGGACACATGCAGACTTCCTCTTTGCCTCAGCCTTGTGGCCAAGGAGCTTAATTTAAAGGTAAGTGCTTATTCCAAAAATTGTGAGAGGTATGGCGAGCATGAAGTTGTTGTTTAATTGATTGTATCTACCATGTGCCTGTACTCATTGTTCACTACATCAGGTAATATCAGATGCAAGTAAAAGTACAGATGTCTTCAGTCATGTAAGCCACATGGTCAATTACTAATTTAATTAGTCACCAGCTTATACATTGGTACAGAAAGTAATTGGACCCATTGAAATTTTTCACTCTTTATTTCATTACAACCATTTGCTAAAATAAAAAAGTTAATTTTATTTCTCATTAATGTACACTCAGCATCTTATTTTGACAGAACAAAACAGACCTGTATAATTTTGTTGTAAATTTATTAAATAAGAAAAATATCTGAAGAAATATCAAATGGTCATAAGTATGCAGACCCTATGTTGTGACACTCATATTTAACTTAATCTGCTCTTCTTATCCTTCTTGAGATGGTTCTACTACTAATAATAATGAGGTTGAAGGAACTGCCCAAGGAGCTCAGAGACAGAGAATTGTGGCAAAGCACGGATTAGGTAATAAAAAATTATGCAGCACTCAAGGTGCCTAATAGCACAGTGGCCTCCATAACCCTTAACTGAAGAGGTTTGGGACAACCAGAACTCTTCCTAGACCTGGCTGTCCAGCCAAACTGGGCAATCGTAAGAGAAGAGTCTTGGTGAGAGAGGTAAAGAAGAACCCAAAGATCATAGGGCTGAGCTCCAGAGATACAGTAGGGAGATGGGAGAAAGTTCCGCAAAGTCAACAAACACTGCAGCCCTCCATCAGTCCGGGCTTTATGGCAGAATGGTCCGACAGAAACCTCTTCTCAGTGCATATGAAAGCCTGCATAGAGTTTGAGAGACTCCAGGCTATGACAAATAAGATTCTTTGATCTGATAAAATGAAGATTGAAGATTGACTTTTTGATGTTAATTCTAAGTGGTATGTGTGGAGAAATCCAGGCACTGCTCATCTCCTGACCTATGCAATGGCATCAGTGAAACATGGTGGTGGCAGCATCATGCTATGGGGGTGTTTTTCAGCTGCAGGGGCAGGACGACTGGTTGCAATTGAAGAAAAGATGAATGCAGCCAAGTACAGACATATCCTGGAAGAAAACCTCTTCCAGAGTGCTCAGGACCTCAGACTGGGCTGAAAGTTCACCTTCCAACAAGACAATGACCCTAAGCACACAGCTAAAATAAGGAGTGGCTTCAGAACAACTCTGTGACCATTCTTGACTGGCCCAGTCAGAGCTCTGACCTAAACCCAATTGAGCATCTCTGGAGAGACCTGAAAATGGCTGCCTACCAATGCTCACCATTCTACCTGACAGAACTGGAGAGGATCTGCAAGGAAGAATGACAGAGAATCTCCAAATCAAGGTGTAAAAAACGTGTTGCATTATTCCCAAGAAGACTCATAGCTGTATTAAGCCAAAAAGGTGCTAGTAAAGGGGTCTGAATACTTTCCGTACCAACTGTGCACTTACTGGACACTGCAGCCGGTGTTCCAACACAATGGCTATTAAATCAATAATGGATAGTTAGTAAAAAGTCACAGCAAAATTTTACCTACAAAAGGAAAGTGGGGAAACAGCTGTAAAAACGTATTAAATTAAACTATAGCCATAAGAAAAGGCCAAAATGAAATAAAATTTGGTGATTTGTTAACGGCTTATAAATGGACACAAATTGGAAAATGACTGTAAAAAAGTTAGAAAATTAAACTGTAATGAAGAATCCAAGTTTAAATGGAATCTAGTGATTCGCTATATGTGATACAATGTAAAGTCGTCAGTCTACAGCTTGTATAACAGTGTGGATTTGCTGTACCCTCTAAATACCTCAACATGGCCATTATTGCCTAAACAGAAGTGGCAACAGAAGTGACTACACTCCTAAGTGAAAATCGTCAAATTGTGCCCAAAGTGTCAATATTTTGTTTGGCCACCATTATTTTTTTCAGCACTGCCTTAACTCTCTTGGGCAAGAGGTTCATTAGAGCATCTCGGGTTGCCTCTGGAATTCTCTTCCACTCCTCCATGATGACATCATGCACAGTTTCATTAGCAAGGCACTGGTTATCTTGGAGGTGTGTTTGGGGTTGTGATCATGTTGGAACACTACCCTGCGGCCCAATTTTCAAAGGGAGGGGATCATGTTCTTCTTCAGTATGTCAAAGTGCGTGTCGGCATTTATAATTCCCTCAATAAACTGTAGCTCCAGTTCCAGTAATAAATTACCTTAGTCTGCTTGTCCTCAGCAAACTGTTTGGAGGCTTTTTGTGCATCATCTACAGAAGAGGCTTTCTTCTGGAATGACAGTCATGCAGACCAATTTGTGCGGCGTAAGATCTGAATACTTACAGGCTGTTGAATATATTATATTGTTGAATATATTAATGTAATTTCTATAAAAGAAATTATCTGTAAGTTGGTAAGTTACTGTACTACTTACCAGAAGGTCCAAAGGGATTGTAGTGGCCTTGTGGTTATGGACCAGGTGGTCCAGGGTTCAAATCCCACCTCCGCCACAATTGCTTTGTTAGAATGATTATTAGTACTGAGTAACAATAGATTAAATTAAGATCTATTGTAAGAATGTATTAATTGTAAATTGATCTGGATAAGGGCATCTGCTGAATGGTGTAAAAGTAAATAAATGTAAGTCCCAACTTGGATTCTGGTGCTGTTTTTTTGAAAAAAAAACCCTGAACCCAACATTGCATGAATGGAATGTAACTTGTATGGTTGTTTCATTTCTTGATCAGAAGTTACTCTGGATTAAAGTGTCTGCTAAATGCTGTAAACATAAGTGTCAGTCCCTGGACCATTCTGTGTGAGTAGTGTCATTCCACAAATGAGAAGATAATGCAAGAGCCCGTTATGGGGACGCACGAACCAAGAAAAGGATCTATCATATACTATCGGGAATATTTCATTATTTTTGTCAGCAGTATATGAAGGGTTCACAGGAACAATCGTTTCTGTGATATACTGTGTGTAAATGTTATTTATGTACATAATTATGTATGATATAATGATTACTCAGTGCTGCCCCTTTAGTTATTAACATTCTCTTCTGTTTATCTTAGCTCAACTTGTTGTGTAATATCATTACTGTTTTTTGTCCTCTTTTTTTTTTTAAAAACATCCAGGCCTGCTCCTTCTTCAGTTCCAATGCTGTGCCACTGAAACTTACCCTGGTCAATGCAGACCCACTAGGAGAAGAAATAAATGTCATGTTTAAGGTGGGATGCAGCAGAAATACATAGACACATGTTGTATGAGACCATTGGGTCTATTTAAGGCAGTTGCTGAGTTATTTTAACATGTTTTCTGATTTTCAGTTAGTAAGTGGCATGCAAATGTGTGTGTGTGTGTGTGTATATGTATATATATATATATTTATTTTACAGGTGGGAGAGGATTTGAGGCAAGACATGCTGGCACTACAGATGATTCGGATAATGGATCGGATCTGGCTGCAAGAAGGTCTGGACTTGCGTATTGTCAACTTCAAATGCATCTCCACAGGAAAGGACAAAGGTATATAAAAGAGAGCATGGCTCTTTAAAGTTTAGGTTTTACATTCTATTAAATAACAATGCCTGGCAGTTGTTTGATAATATGTGTCTTTACACTTTTATACTTGCTATCTAATAGCAAAATAGTCATAAATGTGTAAGTAAAATATTTTTGTTGTTATTATTATTTTTGTTTTGCCTGCCTCTCCTTATAAGTGTCACCCAGACGAGATGCCGGTCCTTTGTTGGACTGAAATCCCCCTAACCCCCAACCCTTGTCCTAAGGAATTAGCAATTGCATCTTCATTTGAAACCTGAGTTGCCCAGAAGGCACCACCAGTACTTAAATATGGGTATTTGCTGTGATTGGCTAATATGTTAGACCACTGCCCCAGCCATGTCAGTGTGTAAATATATTTTAAATATATTATTCAGTTCAGTAAAGTACAGCATCATTTAGCATAATTAGAAAACACATATCTCTTCACCAATAACCTGATTGTGTTTGTTTATGCAGGCATGGTGGAACTTGTTCCATGCTCAGAGACACTAAGGAAGATTCAGGTGGAATATGGTGTCACAGGCTCCTTTAAGGACAAACCGCTGGCCGACTGGCTACGCAAGTACAATCCAGCTGAAGACGAGTATGAAAAGGTAAAGACAGATTGTATCCTTTCAGTATATGAACTGTAAAGGACCGATCAGTGAAGTATGAATTTTTGGCCAAATTTCTCATTTTGGAACATGGTCTTAAAATTGAAAAAACCAAGACTAGTTTTGTATGTTTGTGGTCAGCCTGTGTTGATGTTCCCTCTTTCTGCAGGCATCCGAGAATTTTATTTACTCATGTGCAGGCTGCTGTGTGGCTACCTATCTGCTGGGCATCTGTGATCGACACAATGACAATATCATGCTACGCTCCACAGGCCACATGTTTCATATTGATTTTGGAAAATTTCTTGGACATGCACAAATGATTGGAAGTTTCAAACGGTAAAGTTATCTACAGCAGCACTTTCTAATCTGAAGTGTAATTACACATATTAAGCTAAGTTAATTAGACCAGTGAGTTAATTAGATGATCTGACACCTTACATTCAGGGACAGAACACCATTCGTCCTGACATCTGACATGGCTTATGTCATCAACGGTGGTGAGAGGCCCACCAGCCGCTTCCAGCTGTTTGTGGATCTGTGCTCTCAGGCCTACAACCTGATCCGCAAACACTCCAACCTTTTCCTTAACCTGCTTTCCTTGGTAATGCACTGTAGAATAGATCACAAACGCAAGTTATTAATAATTAACGGAACTGCATAAAATGTGTGTGTGTAATGTAAATAATTAATGCATTTGTCATACGTAAAATATGAAAGCATTTATTTGTTTGTGTGACACTAACAGATGACTGATTCTGGTCTGCCTGAACTTACTGGACCCCAGGATCTAAAATACGTATATGATGCTCTGCAGCCACAGATCACGGATGTAGAAGCCACCATTTTCTTCACAAGGTTTAGCTTTCATAAATTTAATATCTATGACTTATGTAGCATTATTATTTATTAAATAAATAATCCTTTTTATGTTTTAAGCATTGTTTCTGTCATGCTTTTTCTTTTTTGCTTGATCTTTTATTCAGGTTGATTGAGTACAGTCTTGGCAGTGTAGCCACGAAGTTTAATTTCTTTATCCACAACCTGGCCCAGCTGCGGTTCTCTGGCCTGCCATCTAACGATGAGCCAATCCTGTCCTTTTCTCCACGCACATACACATTAAAGCAGGATGGCTGTATCAGAGATGCCTCCATCTTCTCCTTTCAGAAAAGATACAACCCTGACAAACACTATGTATGCCTACGTCAGAACATTTATGTACATTCTCCGTCACAATTCCTCTCAACCCTGGTGAAGATGAGAAACAATAAATTTACCTTTTGGTGCAATTAGAAATATCCCGCTTTTAATTTATGTCAATTTAGCTTAAGATACAAAGTAGAGATTCCTCACAAACAGACATGGGTTTTTTTTTGCCAAAATGAATGGCACCGTTAGAAACTAAATTGATGTGAAACATGTTTATGTTGTATTGTCTTCTTGAGGTTTTCTTTCTTTCGAGCAGTAATCCATGATTTCTTGCATCACTGGTGAATATACGGCACATAGGTCAAATTTGTTGGAGGACACAATTCAGAGTAAAGAAGTGTGCTGAGTTTTATAAGCAAGGAAATGAATGAATGGCTATGAAAATTGCAGTTAGCGCAATAATTTAAAAGTTCCAGTCAAATTGAACTGTGAGAAACTTGCCTTTATGAAGACCTGAGTTTTACGGTTGGTAAAAGAGACAAAATACCCCCTGAAAGAATAACTGGAGGAGAGATGCAGGAAACAGTGTACATCTTAACATCACTAAGTTTCCAAGACTACCATCAGACACCACCTCTTTGCCTAATGCCTGTTTGGAAGGCTTGCCAGGAAAAGCTTTTCCTGTTGTCTAACCACAAATGTAAATGCCAGAAGTAAACACAACTAGCACTTAACTTTGACTGGAACCATGTTTTATCTTCGGATGAAACAAAAATTGAGCATTTTGGCAGTAAATATTCAATGTGAGTTTGGTGTACAAAAAAAGGATTACTAGACTGCCTGGACCTGTGCCCATTGTTAAGAATGGTGGTGATGTTGTGATTCTGTTTGTCCTCTAAAGATCCTGAGAACCTATGTGCCTAGTTTATTAACAAAGGCAGTTTGTACAGAGTATTAATTGCAGTGTTTGTAATGTTTTACATTACAAATTTACATTGGTCAGATTTTTCTCATTTTTGTGTAATTCACCAAAGGGTTTTTCTTAACTTCATACTTGTCATTACCAGGGTGCTAGTAATTGTAACGGAGACTATATAATATTAATAGTTTTAGAAATTAAATAATTTGTTCTTAACAGTAAAATAGCACTCTTTAAATTACCTACAGTTTTAGAAGGGTTACTGAGTAATGGTATCCCTTCTAAAACAAGAAGAGTTTTTACAATAGTAGTTTTGTGTTTCTGAAAATACTGTCCTTACTTAGCAAAACTTTGTGTTGTCTTAGAACTGAACTTGTGTAATTTTCCTTCTCCATTTTCACTTATTTTACAGACATATATAGTACGTGTCCTGAGGGAAAGCCAGACCGACCCCCAGTTTGTCTTCCGTACCTTTGATGAGTTCCAGGAGCTGCACAACAAGCTTACTATCATCTTTCCTTTGTGGAAACTTCCAGGGTGTGTAATTTCGCCCTTGCCTTACCATCCTAGGCCAGGCTATATTTCCCCTACATCTGTCAAATTGTATCAGTTTCCATTCATCATCATTTATTGTTTGCAGGTTTCCCAACAAAATAGTGTTGGGGCGCACACACATCAAGGATGTGGCATCCAAGAGGAAGGTGGAGCTAAACAGTTATGTACATAGCCTGATGAGGAGTTCTGCAGAGGTAGCCCAGGTCAGAGAAGCATCTAGACTTAATTTCTTATTTGTCCAGTACAACCCAGTTCCAATCTCTGAAGGTGCATCATTCTGGAAATTGATTGGGTTAATAAATATGCATTAAGAAATTTCTTCCTTGTTACGAGGTAGAAATTTCTCCACTTACCCATAGGTTGAATGGAATTGGCCTCTCTAACTTGAGTAAAGTCTAGTTCAGCACTATGCTGTGCAAATGCATATACTCTTCCTCACAGTGTATTTTTGTCCAGTGCTATTCATTAGAAGGGGTTTCAGTTTTTGTGCTTATATTTGTTGGACTTGATTTTCAAAATAAGCATTGTTGTATGCAAATTCTTTCTCCAGTGTGACCTTATTTACACGTTCTTCCATCCCATTGCAAAAGATGACAAAATGGAGGGACTAGATGGACTGCCCAAAGTTACAGGTGTGCCTTGAATTCTGCTGTCAGACGTTTGAGAGCTGTGTTCTGTCCTAATGCATAGCATTCTATTGGGATTCATCTCAGTTAGTATTTTTGCCAGATTGTTCTTATATATTTTAACTTAATCATGGACCAAGTAATAGGCAAATACCAAACTTCAGGAAAAAAAAAAAAACTGACATTAATTTGATTTTCACAGAGATGCTAAAATTATTTGCAGTACCATACTAACTTAAGCCATCAAAGAACAGTTAATATTAGGCATTTGTTGGAGCGTTTACTCTGGTGTTCTGTGGTTTAGCCAGTTTACATTGAGACCTTTACTTCAGCATGATAGATGACAAGTGTATAATGTAGAACTTACATGTGGATTGTGCTTTAAAATTAAAATCCTTTATGCATTTTTATCAGACCAGGTTCCACTGAGTCCGACTGCGGACTGTGTTGGGGGTGAGGTGAAATTGTCCATATCTTATCGAAATGGCACACTCTTCATCATGGTGATGCACATCAAAGACCTGGTGAGTTTTTTCAAGTGTCTCTTCTATATTCCTGAGTCATTCAAATAATGTTTCTTTTCTCTAAACCTCCTCATAGGTGTCTGAAGATGGGGCAGACCCCAACCCATATGTAAAAACGTACTTGCTTCCAGACCCTCACAAAACCTCAAAGCGCAAGACAAAGGTCTCCAGGAAAACAAGGAACCCCACTTTTAATGAAATGGTATAACATCATTCTAATTATTCATATTAAATTACATTCATTCATTTAAGTTTTGGGGTTGTGAATTCAGTGTACTTCTGTATCGAGCAAACTAAATGTAATGACTTCGTATATAGGTGCTGGTCTTAAAATTTGAATATCATGAAAAAGTTTTTTTATTTTAGTAATTCAATTAAGAAATGAAACTTGTATAATATATCTATTCATTAAATACAGATTCATATATTGAATTTTTTTATTTCTTTTAATTTTGATGATTATAACTGACTATAACTAATGAAAATCCCAAATTCAATAGCTCAGATATTTAGAATATTACTTAAGGTCAATGGAAAAAAAAGGATTTTTAGAAATGTTGGCCAACTGAAAAGTATGAACATTAAAAGTATGAGCATGTACAAGACTCTTTCGTTGGGGTTCCTTTGGCCTGGATTACTGGAATGGAGTCAATCAGTCCGTGGCACTGCTCAGGTGATATGAGAGCCCAGGTTGCTCTGATAGTGGACTTCAGCTCTTCTGAGCTGTTGGGTCTGGCGTATCGCATCTTCCTCTTCACAAGGGCAGGTGACTAAGAGCAGGGATACCATGGTCCTTAAACCTGGTGCTGGTAGAGCGCCAAGTCCTGTTGGAAAATGAAATCAGCATCTCTATAAAGTTGGTCAGCAGCAGGAAGCATGTGCTGTAAAACTTCTCGGTTGATGGCAGCGTTGATGTTGAACCTCAGAAAACATAGTGGACCAAAACCAGCAGAAGAATCTCCCCCACATTTTTGAATGTGTTTTGTTTCACAAATCCCAGTTGTTTTCTAAAACATATTTTCTTTCTCTTCGCCTCTCTATTAATTTGCTTGGACACAGAGCTCAGTGAACAGCCAGTCTCTTTTGCAATGACCTTTTGTCTTGCTTTTGTCCTTCTGCAACTGTCAAGTCAGCAGTCTTTCCTATGATTTTGTAGCCTACATAATTAGACTGAGAGACCCTTTAAAGGCCTTTGCAGGTGTTTTGAGTTCATTAGCTGATTAGAGTGTGGGATCAAGATGTTGAAACTTTTCACAATATTTTAATTTTCTGAATTTTAGATACTGAATTTGGAATTTTCATTAGTTCTCAGTTATAATCATCACAATGAAAATAAATAAACATTTGAAATATCTCAGTCTGTGTGTAATGAATGAATATATTATACAAGTTTCACTTTTGGAATGGAATTACTGAAATAAATTACATTTTGCATTATATTCTAATTTTATGACCAGCACCTGTATAATATGCCACTGTTTCTTCCCCGGGATAGTCAAATGTCAAAGAATACAATTTTGTATTTTACATTTCCTTTCAAACCAACAATTACATTTCTTATTTTTCAGTGTCAGGAAGTGAGCAGGAAAATAATGTTTAAGAAAATCCCCCACAACTAAACATAGTATTTTAAAACAACTTCCACTCATTCTCTAAAATTGAAGCAAACCATTTACTTTTATAGACCCCACCTTATCATGGTCAGGATTATAGAGAAGGGTCTGGAGTATAACTTGGCATATACTGAGCACAAACATAAATACACCCTGGAAAGGGTTCCAGTTCATTACAGGGTTGAAAGTTATATGGTTACTTGGTTATAACCAAGTGATGTGTTTTGTAGAACATAAAAATAAATTTGATTGTAAGATAAGTAAATATTGATCTCTATAGCTCAATTTTTTTTTTAATCAAGGCTGACTAAATCAATAAATGCATAAACAAAAAACAATTCGTTTAACTTTGCTTCACAGTATAATAAAGTGTTGAGAAACACATCTGGTGAATAATTTGCTACTTAATAATTCACTAATTTGTTCTTTTCCCTACAGTTGGTGTACAGTGGCTACAGTAAGGAGACACTGAAACAAAGGGAACTGCAGCTGAGTGTGCTTAGTGCTGAGTCTCTGCGTGAGAATTGCTACCTAGGTGGCATCACTCTTAACCTCAAAGATTTTGACCTGGGTCAAGAAACGGTCAGGTGGTACAAGTTCAGAGCAGTCCCTTAGATTTTGTGGTCTTCAGGACCAGTTCTATCTAAAATGTATATATAGGGCAGTTAAATGTGATTAAATTCAAATTTCATACGCCAGCTCCTCAACCCTAGCTTTAGTAAATAATCAAGATCCATTTCTTAATGTTTAACTTTATTATAAAAAATATTTTTTATACATCTTACATAAGAGGACCAAAATTGTGTACTTAAGAGTAAGGTTTGTACGCATACACACAAACACATATGTTTAACGTTTGCAGTAGAATCATTAATGTTTTGATCATTTGCTAAGTCATCTGAAGACACTTGACCACTGTTCTCCCATGAAAACAAAACAGGGATTTTTTTTGCTGAGAGTCTCTCTTTCTCCCCCAGGTTTTGTATTTAGCTCAATATTACTGATGTCTCCTTTACTGATGCTCCTGTTCTGTGTAAATATAGGTGTTCTTTACCTCCTTTGCATACTATGGAATGCAGAATTTGATCATTTTCTTTGGTTCAAACACCATAATTTCAAAGAAGTGAGAAGTTTTATATTTAGTAAAAAATACTGTAATATGAAATGGGCACAATAAACAAGCGACTCAATTCCTTTTAGAGTAATGGAAACCTCTGAAGACTGTCGACTGGTTAATGTGAATCTCAATGGTAAAATTATGTAGGTATGAGTTCTAAAATTCACCAGTCCAATTCTAGCATAATTCTGAAACACTGGATCTGATGCATGTCATATTAAAAAATATGCTGCTCACAAAAATTAGAGGATATTTCATTTTGAAGTACCTACTATTTTTGTGAGCAGTATATATGTTAACCATTATACTGCATCATGCACATGAACATAGGATACCAGCTATTTAAAGCCTGCTGACTTAACATCTATAACTTCTGCTTAAAAGGTTAGGAAAGAGTGTTGTATTTCTAAGAGGACTTGTACTGCAATCATTTTCAATGAGATCGTTACATCCTCCAAAATCCTTAATCTTATCTCCAATCACAATCTCTGATCACAAAAATGCATGTTTTTAATGTGTCAAATGACCACATCACAATAAAAGGTTTGTTGTTGATGTAATGAAATATCTACGTGTGCTAACATGCCCAAATATTTGTTGTTTTATGTCAGATATCAGTGTACGCATAACCCGCATTTATCAAAGTACCGCCTTTTTTAGACAAGCACATTTTTAGACAATTGATTTTATTTAATGCTAGGCCATTTTTGCACACAAGAAAAATATTTTTGAAACGGTAATGTTTTGAATTTTATATATACAGTTTATTCTGAAAGCATTCAAACCTTGACTTTTTAACACTTCATTCCATTGTAGAATAAATAGATAAAATGATAGCATGGCACCAACCAAAGATTTGTCAAATGAGACAATTCAAAGGATTATTCCTTGAAGTGTTAAAAAGTGAAGGGGTTTGAACGCCTTCAAGAAGGAAATCCAATGAGGGATGTTGGTTGCTTCCAGTCACCTGTGTCTAAATTGGTGTACATATAAACAGGAAAAAAAGGAGACCAATGAAGACATCAAAGCATCAGGTTATAAAACTCAATGCAATATACCTTAAAAGTTGAATGTGCAATAACATCCCAACATAAAACAAATATGTTGTAACAGGAGACAAGGTCTAATTAGAAGAGAAGAAGTTTGGAGGGGGATCAAGAGAAGCAATGATGGAGTGTGGATGACTGGATAACAGTGACATTCAATCATGAATCACCCATCTGCATTGGCTTGAGGAGATGATCAGTGTGTCATAAAAGCGAGTGCTTTAAACAAAACAATGAATTTCCCACTCATATATTTTAGGGTAAATGGTCAGAGATTTCATAGATCATTTCTTCAATCCCGCTAAATATTCATGGTGGGAATTTAGAAGACAATGGTCCATGGAAAGGCTCCATCCAGTAATGAGATTAACCAACTGTGTCTGGTGTTTGCCAAACCTAGAGTTCTACCCAACAACAGCCCCGAAACCTGAAGTAAGATCTCCCTGTTGGAGTGCAAACGTGGTCAAGAGCTACAGGAAACGTCTGACCTCTGTAGTTGCAAATAAAGGTTTCTGTACCAGATATGAACTTCTGTTTTTCTATTAATCAAATATTTATTTCATGCAATAAAATGCAAATTAATTATTAGATTTTTTTATACAATAACATTTTTTTTAAGATTTTGTCTCTCTGAGTTAGTGTACTTTCAATAAAAATTACAGACCTCTCCATTTTTGTAGGTGGGAAAACTTGCAAAATCCACAGTGTATCAAAATTTCCCCCACTGTATATGTTTTATATATATATATATATATATATATATATATATATATATGTGTGTGTGTAAATATATGGATACATGTATATTATATAATCATAATAGATGTGTCAATGACTGGCTTATGACTTATGACTTATGTTCCATAAGAAGATTTTGCTTATAGGGCTGTTAAATGGACTATCTGAGATTAACAAATGATGGGCAAGACGTGTCACTCAAGGACTTCACACATCACATGGGCTCTTGTGTCACATGGGTTGTGTCCATCTACTCAGTCTAATTTCCAGGTGAATGCCAGTATCATGTTCTAGGGACATCTTATAATTCATGCAATAATAATTAATGCAATAATAATTAATGCAGTAATAATTAATGCAAACAGGACACACCACGCTTAATTCATACTGACAAAGCAAAATTACGTCATAATGTGCCATTGAATTAATTCTCTCCAATAGGGGGCTTGACCAGATGTTCAAACATATTTTTATTGTTTGTCTCATGTAATGAATTATGATGTAAGCCACTGAACAAAGTGTGCTTGTCACTCTTTGAGGAATAGCCAGTAGACGGCAAAATACATTAGATTTGTGTCAACATCAACTGTTAGGGGTATAACAACACACACTGCTTCCATTTCGGTTCATGATTCATGATGTTCTCATGATTATTGATTATTGAGGCGTAAATAATGCAAATCAATGCACAATCCTTGTATCAGTTTTTAAACCAAAATCCTTCGTCTCCACAATCCTAAAATTAAAAGAATGTTAACTAGACATATAAATTAGCAAATGCTATGCTTAAATAGAAACTGAGACCCCTTAATAACAATTTCTTACCAATTTTTTGCATGTGAAAAGGGTTAACGGGTATCTTTACACCTCCCAGATCCCTTCAGTTTCCATTTACACCCTATGGTGTTCAAAAATGAAACAATATTTTTAGATGTCCCTAAAGAGAAGGCACATGTTATCTAATACATCATAACACTGACCGTATGCATCAGTCACACTGCATTGTTACATCCCTCAGACATCACCTATACTACTTTGATTAGGTAGGATTCCACTTCTAGGGATTCAAGTTGGGAAAAGAATACAATAATATTTCAGAGGCTTTAACTATCCACTGGATTAACAATTAAACATTAAAACATTGCCAAAATTGGGATGTCGCTCCCAAACTACCTGATAGATATAGGAGGATATTGATCAGAAAAGCTACCAACAGACAAGTGGCAACTTCAAAGGACCTGCAAGCCATCTCTCTCTCTCTCTCTCTCTCTCTCTCTCTCTCTCTCTCTCTCTCTCTCTCATACACATGGGCACATTGTTATATTATTATTAAATTACTTTATTACTTCTTTGTTTAATTACTTATTAATTAATGTCTCACAAATTTATCATCATCTTGAATCTCTCATATTTACAATCTTTCTCACACGTGTTTACAAGGCATAGGATCATAAGCATAAGGGAACAAGCCCAGCTCCTGAAAAATAACCCCACACCCACCAAACTTCACACTTGGCACAATGCATTCAGACCAGTATCGTTCTCCTGGCAACCACCAAACCCAGACTCTTGCATCAGATTGACCAGACCATATTTGGTCACCCACAAACAAGCAATATTTCTGTCTCTTTAAGAAGCTCTTCTGTCCTTCACTTGATACATGTATTAATAGCACCTGTTTGGCACCGTTATGTTTATAAAAGACACCTGTCAATCAGACTCCAAACTCAACCATGACCAGAACCAAAGAGCTGTCGAAGGACACCAGGAAGATAATTGTAAATGTAACGCTTAGGCAGAGAGAGGCAGGCAAAAACAGTTCAGGATGGATAACCAGCACAGCAAAGCAATGTCCAAGGGTCGAGGTGAAAGATGTGGAGAACGAGGCCTAACAGAACCAAGTGTAGGTGTGAACTTGCGAGAGCTGGCTACGTCCACGAGGAGCTGGGTGGCATGGAAGTCTTGGACGAGAAGGGGGTCCAGGTATCTGGGTGCAAGTTTGGGGTGTCCGAGGGTAAGGGGTCCCACGGGGCGAATGGAGGCTGGAAACCAAGGATGTACTGGAAGGGCGTGAGGCCGGTAGAGGAGTGACAAAGGGAGTTCTGGGCAATCTCCGCCCAGGGGAGGAAACTGGCCCAGTCAGCCTGGTTCTCTGAGCAGAAGAGCCTTAGGAATTTCCCCAGCTCCTGGTTCGCCCTCTCACACTGGCCGTTGGACTGGGGATGGTAACCTGAGGTGAGGCTGACTGCGACCCCCAGCTACTCCAGGAAGGCCGCCCACACAGCAGAGATGAACTTGGGACCACGGTCAGTATGAATGACCTTGGGGATACCAAACAGCGTGAAGACCTTTCAGCAGTTTCGAAGACCATGGGGAGCTTGGGGAACGGGACAAACCTTACGGACCTGGAGAAGCGATCCAGAATGGTGAGTTTGTCCTGGATGACCTGTGCTGAGGAAGACATCAGCCCAGGTGAGGAGCTGGTCCTGAAACTTCAGGAAACTCGTTTGCTGGCTGGAGACACATGCGCAGCAGTCTTCGTTCTTCGTTCCTACACACGCGCGCTACTAGCTCCTAGCAGTTTGTTGTTCCAAACTACTTTATTATTATTATTATTATTATTATTTATTGATTCTTGATTCATACTTTAACAACTTAACTGTCTTTCTTCCTGTAAGCTATCAATTATTTGTATCTGTCGTTCATCGTTTTTTATAAAGTTTATGGGTGACCGGCTTTGTCCATAGTGTGTTTGTTTATTAGAGTTTAGGAAATCCGGTATACATTTAATTTCTGCATTGTTTTCATTACAGTTTAAATCTATAACTCTTCTTACAGTCGGTTCTTTCTCCATGTTTGTTTATTAGCAGTGTTTATCTGTTTAATAGTCATTAGCGAATCACCGACTCCTACGTAATTCTGGCTTTATCTTCGTAGTAGTCTAATTTTTATAACTTTCTACTTTCTACAGCCGTTTCCTAGTTTTCTCGGTGACTCTCGTTTCCCAGTTAGACTTTTCTGATTTTCCATCTGCGATTTAATCGGCACTGTGTTGGACCTCCGGTTCCAGTGTACGAGGATCTACAGCAGG
>JAUZST010000299.1:0-16801 GCA_034779995.1 Parotocinclus haroldoi | reverse complement strand
ACACACACACATACACATACAGACCGATACATATACACACATATACATTTTTTATACTGAACTTTAAAACATTCATGTGTAACACTATCTTTAAATCCTGTTGAGTCTTGGTCCTCACGAGGTTTCTTCCTACCATTTTAGGGAGTTTTTCCTTGCCACTGTTGCCCTAGGCTTGCTAAACTTGGGATTGGCCTTTTAAGATAATGTATTACTGTAAAGCTGCTTTGAGATAACGCTACGTTGTAAAGCGCTATATAAATAAAATTGAATTGAATTATTTTTATCACTGTTCAAATAGTCTTTGTGCTAAAGTTCAAACCACATGCTTTAACCTTTCAGAAGAGCCTGCCCACTGGAAACTAATGTAAGAAACAGTGTTGCACCATTGACTGCATTAAACAGGTTTGACACCTGTAGTTGTGAAGTGCAATATTTCATGCATGTTTCGATCAGTCAATTTAAACCTCAGGCAAACTCATTTGTTTAATGCTGCAACCATCAGGTGAAAGTTAAAACAGCAACATGTCAGTGTGCCACTGATAATGTATTCTAAAGAATGATGCCACAGGCCAATTAAAGCCTGCCTGTGGCTGCATTTTGCCTTAGGGCTGGACTTTGACCCTTCCTGGTTTGGTTACAGGATTGGTCTCAAGGTTCTGATCATTATCTATGAATCACTAAATGGTTCAGGATCATCGCTTAACCTATATTAGCCCAACACCATTCCCTGGTAATTTGAAACTAGTAAATGAACCATTCCTAAGGTAGAAAAAAAACCATGAAAAAGCAGCATTTAGCGTCCATTCTACTCTTAGTTGGAAGCACCCGACAGAGAATCTCATAAGTTCTCTAACGTCACACATTTTTAAATCACAACCGATGACATATGTATCCAATCAAGCTTTTGTCTGACCTGTTTTACCTTTAACTATGTATCTGTTTTATTTATCTTTATGTTATTCTATTTTACTTCTAAATGTACTTACTAAATGTACTTTATGAAATTTTTACTTTTGTTTAAACGTTTCTAATGAATACGTGCCAAAAACATTGATATGTTGTTTGTTTGACTGATTGCCTTTTTTTTGTTTCTACTCACTCTCTCTTTTTTGTCTGTAAAGACAAGACTTTGAATTTAAAATGTGCTTCTTAAGCAAACTTGCCTTTCCGTGTGGTGCTTGTTTAAGACAGAACCAACAGGAGAGAAGATGAACATGAACGGAATCAGTGTGTGCGCAGTGCATTTTAATAAAAGCTGGTGACAAAACAAGAGTATTTCGTTTAGGCATCAAATTTAGGAATTACAACGTTAAAGAGGAGCAACAACAGCCTGGGACCCTTTCTGAGACTAAATAAGGATTTAGAGTTACCATCTCCAAACTACTTGCTGGAGTTAAAATGATTGAGGTTGCTGTCAATACTGAAAGAACACTAATCGACTGCATGTTTTATTATGACGAGTGTAATTAGTCCTGTTTAATTGGATAAAACGTGGCAGGGTGGTATGGTCGGTAGCACTGTTGCCTCGCTGCGAGAAGGTCCTTGGTTCAGTACCAGCTGGAGCGATCTGCATGTCCTCCCCATGTATGTGCTGGTTTACTCCAGTTTCCTCCCACATTCCATTGGTACATTGGTGTTTTCAAAGTGCCCCTTGTGTGTGTGTGTGTGTGTGTGTGTGTGTGTGTGTGAGAGAAAGAGAGAGAGAGACTGTATGCGCCCTACGATGGATATTTCCTGTGCCCTCATAATAACTCAAAACACAGCCTTTAATGTCTAAACTGCTGGCATCAAAAAGTGAGTACACCCCTAAGCGAAAATGGTCAAATTGTGCCCAATTAACCATTTTCCCTCCCCAGTATCATGTTACTGTTTAGCGTTACAAGGTCTCAGATGCAAATGGATAGCAGGTGGGCTCAATTTGGTACCTCATGGTAAAGATCTCTCTCAGGATCTGAAAATAGAATTGTTGCTCCACATAAACACAGCCTAGGCTGTAAGAAGATCGTGACCCTGAAAGTGAGCTGCAGCACAATGGCAAAGACCATACGGTGGTTTAACAGGACAGGTTTCACTCAGACTTCGCCTGTCAGTGGTCAGGTCATACACAACACACTGTAGCAAACTGATCTGCATGGTTGTCGTCTCAGAAGGAAGCCTCGTCTAAAGATGAAGCAAAGAAAGAAAGTTTGCTGCAGACAAGCAGACTAAAGACATGGATTACTGGAACATTTTGGATTTCACAAAGTTTGCTGCAGTGTTTTAGAAACATTTTTCAGATTTGTATTTGGTATAATGAAGTACAATTACAAATGCATCCAGTTTAAGCAAAAACTTAATTGGGTTAAGGGTTTAACCCTTCTTCTTTAAGACTTCTGCACTTCACCTCTGCAAAATTCACCTGGCATATGAGTTTAAAATTTTGAATGATGAAAACCCATTCTTGCCTTTGCAGTGCTTGGGGTTAATCACACTTTCTGGGTTTTTATTTTTTCACACTGACCACAGGTTCTCAAAGGGAATGGGATCTAGGGAGTTTCCTGGCCATGGACCCAAAATGACAATGTTCTGTTCATCCAACCCACTTGGTTATCACATTTTTTTCATTTTCTTGGGAAATGGTGCTTCATCATGCTGGAAGAAGAGTTGTTCACATCCAAATTCCCAATGGATTGTTGGGAGAAGTGTCTCTTGTATAATGCCTTTATACCATTCTTTATTCATGGCAGTGATATTTATATTTTATATCAAAAGTTTGAGCGAACCCACTTGTCTAGACGAAAAGTTAGGTTGCTTTACTCTTGGCATGGCACAGGACTCATGGTAGACTCCCTTTTTCTTCTCTGGACAATCACTTTTTCCATATGTCCCAAGCAGTTTGAAAAGGGGTTCACTAAAGAAAATAACTCCAGTCCTCTGCGGTATGATCCATATACTTTCTGCAGAATGTCAGTATGTCTTTGATGTTTTTTTCTTGGAAGTGGCTTTTTGCTGCCCTTCTGTACACAGAGGCATCCCCCAAAAGCTTTCATCTCACTCTGGTTCAGATGCACTCACACCTACCCTCTACCATTCCTGAACAAGTCCTGCACTGGTGGTGAACTGATCTCATAGCTGCATCCTCTTTACAAGATGATTCTGATGCTTGCTTGACTTTCTTGGGCACCCTGAAGCCTTCACTGCAACTGCATCACTCTCCTTAAAGTTTTTGATGATTTGATAAAATGGTTGATCGTAGTGCTGTCTTACAAGCAGCAAAGTCCTTGCCCGTGAACCTCTCTTAATTCAATGCAATGATGACTGCATTCGTTTCCTAGGGCATAACCATGGTTAACAAAAAAAAACATCCTACTACCCTTCCGCTTAAAAGCAACCATTCTGATTTTCTAATCAACACGAGTGATATCGGCTGTCTTCATTAACCTTTTCTCCTGAACTAACAAGATTATCACTGAAATGATGTCAACAGGCCATTTTGTAGGGCTAAAATTAAGTGGCTGGAATGTAGTAATTTTAGTGATAAGGTCATTTATACTGCAGGGAATGCCTGTGAAATTAACTGCAATTTATCTGCTTACACTTCACAATCTAGAGTTAGTACAAATTGCCACCCTAAAAACTGATGCACCAAACCTTATGAAAACCAAAATTTGTGCCAAGACTGTACTATATGTAGGCATATAATAGCATAGCATTACTTACACATGAATAATACTGAACACGACTTCCTCCTCCGAGTGCCTGAGCGTATCGTTCCGTGTATCACGTGCCCAGGATAATTCAAAATTCAGAGTATGGTTTCTAAAATATCACTGAAATATCAATGAAATATCGCACAGCCATTATAAAAGAGGGAATATCTGTACAGTCTAATACTGTACACTAAACAGAGCCTAGAACGATTTGGAAAAGCCACATTTCAATAAAGCCCACTCACACACTGTCCACACCTGTTCACCAAAACTCAGGGCCATGGGTAAAATTAAAAAAAAAAAAACTGAGGCAAAACAGTACAAAAACAATACATAAGATGTTTAAAATAACAATACGATGATTATTTAAATGTTTACAGTATTCAATAATATTGATTGTTAAACCAAGCCTAGATGGCAGTAGTGTGTGAGTGTGCATTCGTTTTAGCACAGGTGGCTCGATATTGCAGAGGTCAGATCTGTCACCTCACAATTAGTTTTGAGTCCCTGTTCAGCCACTTTCTATGTGAAGTTATGTTCTTGCTATGTCTGTATGGGTTTCCTCTGGGTGTTTTGGTTTCCATGCAGTAGGTTAATCTCTAAAGTGTCCCAGTACGGCAGAGTGAGCGGGTGTGACTGAGAGTGTGTGTGTGTGTGTGTGTGTGTGTGCGCGCGCCTACGTGCTCTGCAAAGGACGGGCATCCTACCTAGGGCTGTTTTCTGCCTTCTGCCTTGAGCTCATGACCCTGAATTGGATTAAATGGGTATGGAAAAAGAGTAATTGAGTGAGTATTAGCACATCGGCAAGGGAGGCACACATGATTTCTTAACAGCTTTTCTCTGTGTAGTGAAAACACTTCACTACTCCATGCTCAGGAGACCTTCCTGCAACCTCCAAATATTAAAAATAACAACCTGCTACACACGAGTGAGCAGGGAGGTTCTGAATGAGAGGAGATAGAAATGAAAATTATGAATATGAATTTGGGTCATAAACTTTTAGGTACAATGTGTCTTGTTTAGCAGCGAGGAATGTTGAAATTCTTTAAATGACATGGGAATACAAAGAACACTCAAAGGAATAGGGTATTAAGGCCAATTTTGGCATCAAGCATACTTTTGGGTGATATTTACACAGTTCACTTCATTCATCAACCACTCCAATAGGAGCACACAAAGCAAGCAAACAAGAATAACTTACACAAAAAAGTCTCAAAACAGAACAATCGAGTTAGAATTGTCTGTAGCCCAAACATGAGCTAACAAGCAAGCAAACTTCCTTGTGAATTTTGCATGTCTGCTCTTAAACTCTAGCTTCTGCTTAAAGATCCATAGCATTGATGGACTGTTGAGGTGAGCAGGTGTTTATGACCAGATAGACAGGAGTTAAAAGAGATTTTTATGTCCTATTCATCATAATTTTAAGACCTCAGCTGTTAAATTGAACAGACATGAGATTTTTGTTTTTTTTTAATGAATCACTCTCATGATCATGGTTCATTTAATATTTAGCCACGTTATTCTAATTTAACTTAACTTTTCCTTTTTTGTCTACATGTATAAAATAGCTTTTCACTCACTAAGCTGAATACAGTAACTTTAGAGGAGAAATGTTTTATCTGATGTGCTGCAGTACAAGAAAACAGACATATAGATTGACAGATTTCACACTTGCTAACTAAATGTTCTGAAATAAAGAGGTTTGCATGTAAATTGATCATTCATATTCTGAGCTGCATCATGACACGCAGGTGGGATGTGGAATTATCTGTCTGGTTAGATTACAAAATCTTGTTTTTATTCACTAGAGCACTAGATACTCAAGTAGTCATACTCACATACACATAGCTTTGTAATAGAAAGTTTCTTTTAATCACAGGGGAACTAAATATATATAAAATAACATAAGTTATGCACATTCATTTGAATTTTTAGTCTCCAAAAATAATTACAAAAATAAATATGGTGAAGCTACAGTGAGAGGAGAAGATGCCCTTATTGTCATTGTACTGTATTATAATACAAATCATTTAGGATTGCTGCTTCAGAACAGAACCAATTTATAATAAGATGGTCACACACATACATTAATCAGATGAATCACTTCAAACACTACTCGTTTATACTGCAGTGAAAGAATAAAGAATAATATTGGATATAAGAAATACTGTGCAGGGCATTTTGTTTACGATTTTAAACCTACTGTTTCTAGCAATTATTTTTAATTGGAAAGTTTTATTGTTAGAAAAAAATGTGCAAAATAATCCATTGTTTGCACTACAGAAAAATCTAATTGTGAGCAGTGTGAATCGTTCCACCCCAAGTACAGGGTGATCACCTGAGTCACCAAAGCATTTCTGTCAGTTCAGCCTTGTCTGCTGACTCTTTGTTGGCCTCTCTTATCATCATGGAGAAGTTTTTTTCACTTCGAAGGCTGTTGTGCATGAAAATCCATAAGATCAGCAGGCACAGAAAAACGCAAATCTTCCTGCCTTTAACTTTTCAACGCCCATCCTAGCACCATAATAATCCCTGAGATCACAATGTTCCTCCATTCTGATAGATGATGGGAACCTCACCAGCTGCTGGTCCATATCTACATGATTTCATGCATTGTATTGCTGCTCAACACCTGGGTTTACAGGTGATTCTCATAAAACGCTCAGTGAGTGCATACGAGAGTCCAAATGTATTTCTGACCACACTTTTCTCCAATCTGTTTAGACAACAGCTTAATCTGTTTCCAGACCATGACACCACATCACCACCATGACAGTCAATGTGACACAGTGCCATCTGACTACTGTAGCACAGATGACAAGCCATTCTCCACTAAATGTGGACATAGAGATGCTGTGTACAAAGCAAATCTGGACAGACAAAACAACCCTGATATTATCAGACACACACAAAGCTTAGTCCCTGATTGGTTAGTTCACAGACTGTGATTCAACACTAGAAATCTCCAAACTGTTTATTACTAATCCGAGGAGGAAAAGCAAGGTCAATTTCCAATATTAATAATTGGAAGCCTTCAGATTTAAAGTAATATGTGCATTGCAATTTGTATATAGTCAGTTGCAGAATTATTAGCACCCATGACAAGAGGGGTAAAGTATATTACAAAAATGTTTGTAGTTAATCTGGCTAATTATTTTAAGCCCACATGACTGAGAATGAGAAAACCCAAGCATTTTGTATATAGTTGGTTTACTGTAAGCAAATTCTTTTGTGGACTCAAAGGTTTGGTCAAGGTTTTGTCTATCATTTGACATTTTGTGTGGACTTGAATGTACAGTATGATTTACATAATATTGCTGCTTAAAGTATACTGCACATGCAAATGTGCCTTTATGTGTATTATCAGATAGTAAAATAAATCAAGCCATCGTAAAACAGGGAGTACCTGTATATCATGTATCTAATAATGCTTGATTGGGATAAATGTAGTGTACTCTGCATTGTCTAAATACTAAAAGAGTGTTTTCTGTTACTAATAATTAGGAAAATTAATAACAACATGTAATTTTTGTTTTCTTTATTATTCTCGTATTTATGAACTCATCTCCATACACTGCTCTCTCTTTCTCTTTCTCTCACTCTCTCTCTCTCATACATATATATATATATATATAATTCAAATTTATTTATATAGCGCTTTTACAAAGGAGCATTGTCGCAAAGCAGCTTTAAAATATTATATTATCTTAAAAGGCCAGTCCCAAATCCCAAATTGAGCAAGCCTAGGGTGATAGTGGAAAGGAAAAAGTCCCTGAAAGTAGAAGGAAGAAACTAGGGCTGCCGCGATTGGTCAAAATAGTCAATATTTTAAGTAGACGCATTGTTTTTTTATTTTTATTTTTTTTTATCAGTGTTTATTAATGTCCCCCTAAAATGCGTCCGTTCAAAGAAATGCTTTTCCTCAACATGCGTGTCTTCAGTCATTGGTCAGCCACTCAAAAAAAAAAAAAATGGCGGCTGCAGCGGAGCCAAAGACAAGTAGTAAAGAGCTTCACAAAAGTTTTCAAAGACCAAACGCGTCCAAAGTATGGAGTTACTTTAAATTGACTGAAGACAAAAAGGTTATTTGTACACTCTGCAAATCTTTAATGGCATATCATAGCAGCACCAGCGCGATGTACGAACACCTTAAACGGAAGCACAGGGGCACTCTTCTGGAAGACGGGCCACCAGAAAAGGCAAAGCCACCGCAAGTGGCAAAGCCAAGTGAATGAATTCCTGCAAAGCAAGGATTGCTCACCAAAATTCGCAGCGGCTCTTACTGAAAGTGTACATAACAAGATCGTCAAAGACATGAGACCCCTGTCAGTGGTAGAAGATGAGGGTTTTCGTGCTATGGTTAAAGCATTCCAACCAGGTTACATTCTCCCTAAAAGAACATGCTTCATTCATGCTTCTTTAACATGATGGAGAAGTATGAGGAGGAATACCAAAAAGTCAAGCTTGCCATCTCTTCATGCAGTTCCATGATCAGTTCAACAACAGATGCATGGTCAAGCATTGCCGCCGAGGCATACTTGGGCATAACCTGGCATTTGATTAACAATGACTGGGAGCTCATTTGACTACCATGTCAGTCGAAGAAAGGCACACTGCAGCAAATATTGCATCTTGGATTGAAACAGCAACTGACAAGTTTGGGATTCCGGCAAGTAAAATCCAAGCAGTGTTGCATGACAGTGCAGCTAATGTAGTAGCTGATCTGAAGCTGTTGAAAGAGAAGCATGGGATATCTTCAATCCGCCGTGCAGGACACACACTACAACTAGTTGTAAATCATGCACTAAGTCCTCAAATTTCCAAAGCAGTTGGAGCAGCAAAGTGTTTGTTGAAACATTTTAAAACATTTTGGAACATTTTAAAATGAGTGAAATAGCTAGCTCAAAGTTGAAAACAAAACAAAAACAAATAGGCAACCCTGAACACAAACTGCTTCAAGATGTTAGTGTGAGATGAAATACAAATACAATTATCAGCCGCCTACTAGAGCAGAGGTGGCCTTTTACAGCATATCTTTTAGACCCAGAAGTTACATGAAGAGCAAAGCATTTCCTTGACCGCAAATCTGAACAGTGGAGCCGAGAAGTGGAACAGAGGAGTTAGAACACTTCAATATAAATCTGGTTTACATTTTGTTCTGTGCTGCATTAATCTGACGGTTTGTTGTCAGAATAAAAGAAGAATAAATTCAGTTTTTTTTTTCTTTGGAAGAAAATTAATCGTTTAGACTAGTCGACTAATCGATAAACTAGTCAACAGTTGAATCGATAGAAAATTAGTCATTAGTGGCAGCCCTAGAAGAAACCTTGGGAGGACCAAGACTCAAAAGGGGACCCTTCCTCCATGGGTGGCCTATATGTTAATTAAGTAAATACTTAAAAGTATATTAATCAATAATATTAAAGTTAGTAAGAAAATAAGTGACAGAATAGATTCTATCTATCTATCTATCTATCTATCTATCTATCTCTCTCTCTCTATATATATATATAGCACACATTCATGAAATTAGTCTATATGTGACAAGTGCAACATATTCCCTGTTGTATTTATCATGCAGGACGGTATAAGTGACATAAGTGAGCAGAAACAGGAAGACTGTTCAAGACAAGCACATTTAGCTCTAGTGACGTAGGTGTTATTCCCCCTTGTTTCTCTGATGCCTGTGTTGCAAAGAAAGCAGTTCTTTACTTGACTCCCCATACGGTGCCTCAGCTTTCCAACACAACTGCAACTGTCCCTCGATCCACACGTTTCATGAGCTGCTGAGTGCAGATCCAGCACATTTAATTCACCCGAGTAGTGAACATCATCATCATCATCATCATCTCGGTGATTACATTAAGAACAATGGCAAGCTGAAGTCTGCTCATGCTGACACTGCATGTGTTTACTAAAGTTTCATGTTTAAGAAACTTTCTCCAGCTCAGGTTACACGGTTACATGTCATCACAGCTAAATTACCCGAGAAGGTAAAATATTGGACAAGTAGGTTAATTACCATAGTAATACTTATAATAACCATATCAGGCCATTTATGTATATAAAACAGTCAGATACCACCTTTTTACTAGGGCAAACATATTTGAGTTCAGCTAGCATTTGGACAAAATGTTGGCTAGCTAGCTGGATATCATTTGTCCCTGTTAACTACGATGTTTCGGTAAACGGATTTTAAAGGTGGATTTGTCTAAACTTATTGCCATTGTAAGTCGAAGAAAACCTGCAACAGGTTTGAAATAAAATTTGATTACTATTTCTTCTGGCCACATAATGTTCATTATTATAATCAGGACATCAAATTCAATATCCCAGATTGTATAAGTATCCATCATTTGACCTATTGCTAGTTCTAAACCGACAGAATACAGGTATGCGCCGTATAACAACTGCCTGACAAAGTCTGTTCGCTTTAACGTCCATGGTCTTATGAAATATATTAGAAATATGACGAATCGAATGAAAAGAAAAATCTGTCATATATATATATCTGAATGACATTTAACAAGTACGTGTGAACCCTTGCGACCCCTGCTGACAGAAAAAAATATTCACCGTCTTAAAGACAGAAAACAACACTAACATTCCTTTGGTTTTTCACTATTGGTAAATGTTTATAGTTTTACAAAAGAAACGAAGATAAGAATTACTGTGTTGTACAGTACTGTACAGGTCTTAATTCTGTGTCATAATGCTATTGTTTAACATAAAACACTGAAAAATAAGCAAAGTATCTAAACAGCTTTGTGAATACAGTCATATCTAGTCGGCATCCATTTTGGTACGTTAAACCATGCATACCTTTATACATAAACATGGGTTCAAAGTATAACAAAATCGGATGTCCTTAAACATGCAAGTAACGATTCATTAACAGACACGTTTAAATAAATCAATAACCAGTAAACCTTCCTCTCTAATTCATCGTTTTTGGGCTTCTCACAACATTGTTTGGCACAGGAAAAAGTAAGTGAAATTTTCTACTCCTATTTCTGTCAGCTGGTAATTTTCATCAAATCGTGACTCTGGAGGCATAAGCCAGAGAACAGTCAATCACACAAGCGAAACACAAGGGGGTTGTGTCACTGCACAGAGCCAGCTGTACCAGCCTCATCTCTGAATGTCAGTGATTGAAATCTCTATTCCAATAAAGGAGCTGCCAAATGAGGCTATTCTTCAGAAATCTGCCTGTACTGTCATTTCCAATATAATATTCTGTTACACTGGGTTTTACATTTACATTTACTCTCTTAGCAGATGCTCTTAGCCATGGTGACTTACGAAAGGAACAGGCACCAGATGGCACAATGATATGAGTACAAACAAATCCTTATGAGCTAAACGCAAAAGCATCTGTTTAATTTCTTTGCTCAAAATATGCATACGTTAAGTAACGCCCATGCACAAAAAGAGCACAAAATTGCTGGAACTACAAGTTGAACCAGGAAAATGATTCGGGTCAAAGAATTACTTGTTCATGATGGCCATAAAACCAAACTGCAAGAATGATGATGGATGGGGCCACTTTTTAAACAATTAAATAAAGCCTCAGGAAGCAGACACTGAATGAATGAGGTCACAAAAATGAACTTATATGAATAATAATAAACATAGTTTAAGCAACTTGGCAAATGGGAAACTTCAGACTACCACATCTACCCCTATTAATTGAGAAGTTAAGAGAGGTAGATAGATCTCATAAAAATGCCAAATGCCCGGTTCTAGAGACACTACTTCCCTTTGGAAAAACACTATAGAGCAGTCACAAAAATCATAATAGTTGGCTTAGAAATGTCTGGGATCTGCCAAGATAAGAATCATAAGAATAAATCCTAAGATTAGAATAGGACTATGGTGGCCTAGTTAAGGTACCAAACTATGGATCATGGTTCAAATCCCACCTCTACCAAGCTGACACTGTTGGTTCCTTGAGCAAGGCTCTAACTATGAAAATATATCACTTGAAAGCCTCTCTAGGTATACGTTTGTCGTTATCTGCCATTTTACTGACATACACAAGGTTATCTCAGGCCTAGTCAAATAAATCCACTAAAATCCATTGCAAATAGTGTGATTAAGTAACTAAATCATTTTTGGACTGAGAGAGAAAACTAGAGTACCTGGAGTGAACCCACGTGGACAGTGGGAGGACATGCAGACTACACACAAAAAGGACACAGGCTTAATGTCACAATGACCCTACCAAATAAAGTCAAAAGTTCAAATGTAATATATCTGTATTCCTGATGTCTCATAATAAGTTTTATGATCTATAAAAGCCAAGACTGCATTAACTACATTTACTGTATTGAATAGACAATCTTAAACAGAGAAACTAAAAACTGATACAGTCCAAACAATAAATAGTCCAGTACATTAACTGCTGAGACAAAATGTAATTTCCATGCCAGATTTGTACGCTGCTTAAACAAAACAAACACACTACATGGCAAATCTTAAAGAAGAACAAAATTCATCACTGCATGGGACTGTGGTAGCCTAGCGGTTAAGGTACTGGACTCTGGACCAGGGTCCAGGGTTCAAATCCCACCTCTGCCAAGATGCCACAGTTGGGCACTTGAGCAAAACCCTTAACCCACAACTGCTTGGATTGTAAGACTGTATCAATTATAAGTTGCTCTGGATAAGGGCGTCTGCTAACTGCTGTAAATGTAAATGCATGTCCGGCCATTGAAATGTACAGCTCATTGTTTCCTCCACACACAGATAACTTCTAGCCAATAGTAAGCAGGTAATTAAGACATGCATCTTGTTTATTTGGCAACACATGGGGAGGTTACTCAAATGGTTCATCATTAATTATATGCAACTTGTCTGTGTTACACTGGATTACACTACACTTGACATTTTTTTACTGGGAAAAGTACAAAACATTTGAAGAACTATGTTGAAAACAAGATTAGTTCTGACATAAACACAAAGCAATTTAAAAAATGTGAAAAGTTGAGTTACACTGAATGTCGGATAGCATAAGAATCACAAATGAGTGTAGTGGTGTTACTCCATGTGAGCGTAGGATATATCACAGGAGCTGTGATGTTTTTTTTTCCTGGCTGAGGCTAGGACACTCATTGCAGTGGCTTAAATCAAGAATTTGAAACAATAGATAGCGTAATTAAGCTTAATTGCTCAGTTACATTTACATCATTTAGCAGATGCTCTTTTCCAGTCTAGTCAGACTTTAGAACTACACTTTTTTCATATAGTGCATGAAATAATGTCATGCACTATATATGTTGCCACATTATGACATACTATATATGCATCCATATGTGATAACATCCAGAAAACTGAGCTTTAATGTGCCTTACATATTAGCAAAATATCACCACTTCCCTTTTTCACATGTTCTGTAATGGACAAAGTGTGTGTTTATGCTTAAGAGTGAAAAAGGCAGAAGCAAAGTCACGGATTCATTTTGCACCTGTGCTGTGATCTACAGAGATTGAAAGTCATTTCAAGAACGTGCAAGTGTGTGTAAATGAACCATTATGCTGTTTTCAACTCAGCATTCCATCATTGCTATTTGGCAGGTCATATCAATCATGTTGGAGGTCACATAGATGTGTAGTGTTCTAGCTGTGCTACATTTCGCTGTCAAATACAGCATATTAGTTTGTTACCATTACTTCTATCGTTGTTGTATAATAACACCATCAATGTGATTGTGTATATTTTTTCACATATTAGCCATATATTACTTGAGCTATAGAATTATTATTATATATAATATTAAACCCCAAAACAATAAATAGGCCTACACTTAAATTATATAACACTATAAATGAGCAAAAATTTTAATTGTCCTCAAGCAACACATAATCCACTCCAGGTTACGCACCCATACACAATGTTTTGCTGTCTACACGCAGGTGCCCTTTAAAAGCGTGTTCAGAGGTCAATTCAAGCAAAATGCACTGCTCAGAAAAATTGGGGGATATTTTATTGGGGATATTTCATTTTGAAACGCTATTACTTAATAGTATAGTTTTAATTTTTATTGGCAAAAAACCTTTAGGGACCTGCACTTAAAAGATTAGGATTACTGAGAACGGTATATAAATCTAGAAACTGGAAATTGCATTAGACTTCAGCAAAATCACGAATGTATAATCCAAATAGAACAGGGCATCATCCCTCCCAACTTGGAAGTTCATGTTTAAAGACTGGTCTTAGCTAATGCATTACGAGACTTGTTTTGGATAAGTTTTTGTGTGCACGACTTCCCGTTACTATATGTTGGACAGGCATTGGTATGTGCATGTGCCTGTCCTACTGTAAGAAGATGTCCCCTCTGTATATTCTTTTCAACAAATCACTACATAAACTGGTTCACGTTGACTTCTTGAGCCTCCATTTCATCTGGCTGATATACTGTGTTGGTCATAATACTGCCAATCAATGCATTTCTGGCTTCCGTTATACAAAAGTATCAGTCATTTCAGCAGCACCACTGACATTCCTTTATAGTCGCACAGTTCATATTTACAGTACAATAGTATAAGAAGGTTATATGACTACGATCCTGTCCAGTTAACAATCATTTCGGTCAATGACCTGATTCACAGAATGCAATTTGGTCCTAAAACGATGCATACCTGTACTATAATCAATATAATGTTTCAAATAGATTAAAAAAAAAAGGATAGTTCATAAAATTCTGAACAGAGAACAGCACTCAATAGTGCAGTTCCAATATATCATCTAATAAAAGAGAAGCAGGGCATCACACAAGTAGGCAAAGCACCCACACACTCATCAGCATTGCTTATCAAGGGACCTCCACACCAACTGTCAGAAATAGTTTCAGTGAGTTTCAGCCCACATTTCTGATTATTATTTCATGTATTTGTTTAAAAGTCTGTAAGAGAGAATCTGTCAAATAGCAGGGCAAAAGAGTTACTGTACATCAGGCTGGACTAGTGTGCAAATATGCAAATGAGGGGAAAGCACACCCCAACATCATATACTTAACATCTACAGACGTAGTATATGTTAATTATTGCATGGTACACTATATAAGTACTATGATGATGCTTGCGTATCACACTACAAAAAAGTACTATGAAAGCAGGACTAGGTGGCATGGTGGTATGTACCCTGGGATGCCACAGAAATGTCAAGCAGTAGTATTTGGCAATTACTTTTATACTGCAATTCTACAAAGCAGTAGGTGTTCCTAATAAAGTGGATAACATAGCGTCAAATATATTTATATAATGATGTAACATATATTACGTTTTGATGGCACATGCATGGAGGGGGCATTGTGCCATCAAGTTCATGTGGACTCATGCCAACTCTATGGATAGTTGCCCTCTTACTAATGTACCAAAGTATATTACATGAATCAATACAAAATGAACACTGTGACCCTCACCAGGAAACGTGGCTGGAAAGTGAAGTGAATGCAGAATGATAGTGGAGGGATGAAGGGAACAATAGAGAAAATAACCCGCAAATATGAATTTCAAATTTGTTCGAGATTTCTGTTGGGTCCATACATTATAAATGCATTATGAAAGAACTCTACTGAAACTAACTGAATCATTTTACTGACCATTGACAATCTTCAAGAACGTTTCTCCATCCATCGGTAATGCCAAGCAAAGGTCAATTTGTTGATGTACCCAGTCAAGGTCTTTCATTAATCTTAGTGAAGTATAATTAGAAATGGCTGCATAAGCAGCCAAGGTATAATACAGAGCCAGAAACTGTAGGACCAGTCCATGAGTTTTAAGGAATGTGATTAAGGAATTACACACCATGTGATTAAAGAAAAACGATACACCGGCAAGGGATCCCTGGCAGTTCTAAACTGGTTTGGGGACCGTAAAAGATGGGTTAAATAAAGTATTATTTGGAATTATGTAATTTAGCAGACCTGTTTTAAGGGTCTTACTCAAGGACCCAACTGTGAAAAAGGTGGAATTTGAACCCTGGACCTTCTGGTCCATAACCAAAAATAACCATAAATAGTGTGTGTTTCCTTCAGTTAGTTACAAATGATTATGCACACTTTCATTAGAAAACATATTCCAGTTGTAAAACTCTAAAAGCATATTTGCGTTACAAACCTCGTCAGTGACATCTTCTGAGACACTGGATATGTAACATCTGTTCATGTGAACTAAAACTACAACATTTTCTCATCATATGTTGTTCAGAAACAGAAAGAAAACCACAAATAAATAGAATAAATAAATATAATCAAGAAAGCCTGACGCGTGAGCTGTCCAGAATCCAGCACTGGGATTCAAACCCAGGGCTCATTTAGCAAACTGTCCCTACCAGACCATATTAATAATAATAAGCATAATAATAATAATAATATGTTTATTTGTGGATATTAAAGTTAGATTTGAGTACCATGGACAGTTTTAAGTAGAGAAAAAAAAATTAAAAAAAAAAAAACACTGCACAGTCAAGGTTTTGAGAATGGCACAAGTTTTTGCAAGTTCAAACAAAGTTTGCTGCATCCATTTTTATGTTTTATTTTGGTTAATTAGTATTAACTCTACACATGTGTGTGTGTGTGTGTGTGTGTGTGTGTGTGTGTATATGTGTGTGTATATGTGTGTATGTGTGTATATGTGTGTGTGTGTGTATATGTGTATATGTGTGTGTATATGTGTATATGTGTGTGTGTGTATATGTGTGTGTATGTGTGTGTGTGTATATGTGTGTATGTGTGTGTGTGTGTGTGTGTGTATGTGTGTATATGTGTGTGTATATGTGTGTGTCTGTGTGCGTCTGTGTGTGTATATGTGTGTGTCTGTGTGTGTGTGTGTATGTGTGTGTGTGTGTGTGTGTGTATGTGTGTGTGTGTATATGTGTATGTGTGTATGTGTGTATATGTGTGTGTGTGTGTGTATATGTGTGTGTCTGTGTGTGTGTGTGTATGTGTGTGTATGTGTGTGTGTGTGTGTGTGTGTATATGTGTGTGTGTGTGTATATGTGTGTGTCTGTGTGTGTGTGTGTATGTGTGTGTCTGTGTGTGTGTGTGTGTGTGTGTGTGTGTGTATGTGTGTGTGTGTGTATATGTGTGTGTATGTATATGTGTGTGTGTG
>JAUZST010000298.1:69893-100647 GCA_034779995.1 Parotocinclus haroldoi | reverse complement strand
GTCCGAAATCGCATACTTCCATACTATACAGTACGCGAAAGCAGTAGGCGAGAGCATGTAGTGTGTCCGAATACAAACTATGCGACTTCAGATGTAGCCCTTGTGTTTACTCCCTCCATTGCTGCTGCTCTATAAATTCTGTTGGAAAGCTGCTGTCGGAAGCACCGTTGGCTTCTGGGCCGTGTAGTTCTTTAGAATTGTGATACTGTAGGTTTCTTAAAAGAAAAAAACTCTACAAAATGGCGGTGCCTATTCTATTATCTTTTTGTCTCTTTTTGTCTTTTACTGGTTCCTGCTCCCGTTTAACTTTTTTTTTTTTATCCTGTACCGTCCCAATCCCGTGAGTAATAGTTGAGTCCCATCCCACGGGAATCACGTGACCAGTGGGATTGCTGAAAAAATGTCGGCCTTTAGTCTGTTACCTGTTCTTGGCTGATGGGTGTTTCACCTGGTGAGGTCGTCTGCGGTTGTAGCCAATCTGCTTCAAGGTTTGATGTGTTGTCCAATCGGAGATGCTCTTTTGCATGCCTTGGTTTTAACGAGTGACTATGTGACATACTGTTGCCTTTTGTTCAGCTCGAACCAGTCTGGCCATTTTCCTTTGATCTCTGGCATCAACAAGGCGTTTTTACCCAGGGGGATGATGCCGCTCGCTAAATATAATTTTTTTTTAACCATTCTCTGTAAGCTTATTAACTCACTCACTCTTTATAGCCTCTTAATTCAGTTCAGGGTTGCAGAGGGACAATTCGAGTGCACTTGCAGGGCACGTGCATGGGACGCACCCAGGCACAATGGCTGATGTCTTTGCAATGCGGGAGGAAACCGGAGTACCCAGAGGAGTTTTAACTGCTGCCTTCATTCATTCAGTACTGCTATGTGTACATTAGAACGTGCTTCATGATGGGTTGAACAATCGGAGGTCATTCAGAGTCCCATAACCATTGATTCATTTCTGAGGATCTGAAGATGAACTTCACATTCACTATGCCTTTTTTGTATTCCCCTGGCTGAGATAATCAGCCTTGCCGACAAATAATTCAATTTCACACTTGATGAAATTTTCCTTCCTTTCTATTTGTACTCCGTCTTTGCCCTCCTTGCCATTCTCTGCAGCAAGCGATTCTGCAGCTGACACGTCAGTCTGAATGGATTAGCATTAATATTGCTCTGGGAGCTTCTTTGTCTAGATTTTGCCAATCATGCATGTTAAAACGTTCGGGAGAACAAACTCGTTTGCGTCTGGCAAACTTAAAGTGGCTTATAATTGGTGAAGGCGTAGAAAATTGCCACTGCACGCTGTATCGGGACATGGTCTTTTATGCCGACTTAAAACAAACTAGCTCCATGAAACTGATCTGAAGTCTTGTGTATGGAATGTGTTTAACAAAGTGTGTTACACATTACTCATCCGAGTTAAATGGTTTTAATCTTTGAATTAGTCAGGGAAAATGTGTGTAAGTATGACCATCTAGTCACATCTTACTTGATGGTAAAATCTCTTGCTGAACAGTCAGGCTAATGATGGGCAGTATACACATTTTTCATTTGTGTTTGGGGAGGCAAATGAAAAATGCTGGCAAGCTTGACTGTCCTCATGGAATTCATGGATTCAGAATTTTGAATTGGCAGTTACTTGAGGCTTGAACACCAGCGCACACATGGGCCAACCCCAAAATTGCTTTTTAAGATTTACTTTAAGTTTTAACTCTTAAGCGCTTAATGTTCTACACAGCAAATAACTGATTCTAGACATTAGCAAAAATTCAACAATGTAACTTATTAAGGTATAGTCTCCCCCTAAAATGTTTACATCTTATTGGTAAACTTCAAGACAGCTTTTTACAGAGTGAAGAGTCAAATGTTGTTCCATTTAAATAGTAACGGTTTCCAAGAGTTGAGTACATAAATGTTTTTCAGTTAGTGTTTATTGTGAGGCCAAATACTCTGTAGGATTCAAATCTGGACTCTGACTAAACCAAAACATCAGTCTGATGGATGTTTTTGCGGTGTAAGCAGATGAATCGTCTTGCTTAGAAAGAACGTAATCATTCCTCTTTAGAAAACATTTTCCCCACAGACAGACTTTGGGAAGCAAGCTTTTTCAGCTATAGTCCAACACATTAACTGACTCCTCACAGTGAACCTGCTGACCAAGACCAGCAGCTGAAATGTATTGAACTGCATTCCTCACCAGATCATCAAGGACTTCAAAGGATGGTTTCAGTCCACACAAACTGAACCACATCTTCTAAACAAGACCCCTATTAAACAATATTCTGATTATTATTGTTCTCGGAAGCATTTTGTTTATTGAGCACTTGATCCTGCTGATTTTCATTTTGGCTCGAGGTTTACACAATTCTTACTCTATCATTTAAATGTTGCTGCAGAAATCAGGACTCGTCAGAGCAGGCAACACGAGGTGAGCACGTGCATGTTTGAGTCTCAGTTCTCTGTCCTTCGGAGACAGGAGTGGCACCTGCTGTGAGCGCTTGCTGTTGTAGCCCATATGCTTCACGGTTTGATGGTGTGGTGATGTGGTGCATTCAGAGACGCTCTAATATGTACTACAGTTGTAACTTATTGGGCTTGAGTTATTGTTGCCTTTAATAGCTTCAACCGGTCCAGCCATTCTCCTCTTCCATAAAGGCATTTTCTTCCAGAGAACTGCAGCTCCAACATTTTTCCTTTTTCAGATAATACTAGAGGGCTGTGTGTGAAAATCCCAGTATTAACAGCAGATTTGGAAACGCTCAGACTCATCTAGCAGCAACAACCATTCTATATTCAAAGTTACTCATATCACCTTGCCCAAGATGCCTAAATGCAAATGTGGTGGCTGATTAGATTTGTTTTTAATGAGTAGTTGAAGATGTGTATCTAAAAGAGTGTAGGTACAGTACATTAATTTAGAAGATTACTAGGTAGAGGTGGAATGAAAACAGTTTTGAAATGCAGTCACCACTCACAAATGCAGCACTCCATGGTATTAAGGTCATTCCACCCAACCTGAGGTCAGGTCAATTATTATTCAACGAAAAGGGGTTTCACAACACATTTTGGGGGCATTCTTTTTCAAACCCTTAGAAACCTTGTTGTAGCAACAGTACAAAATGGAACTGGAAATAAAGCACACTGTTGGATTCACTGCCAGAACTTGAGAACCTTTTATCATGAGTGAAAGGACTTTTTTTTTTTTTCTTAAGTGCAACACAAAAACCACACAAATCCACTGCAAACTATGAAAATCAAAAACGTGCAAACATGCAGAAAACGGGTAAACAAACCACAAACGTACAACATTCAAAATAATTACTTAATTAAAATGGCATGTAAAACAGGATATCAAAGGATAAAAGAACATCAGGACGTTTGCAGTACTACATACATAGATGTGGTAGATGCTCATGTGTTCTGCCACATGGTTTTAAGGAGCTGCTCTGCTATAGCTTGGTGCACCTCAGCTTCCAAGTTGCTGCCGCAGGTGCTGGGCAGGATGGTAACGACACCACACATTGGGATGGGCAGCCCTGGCAGCTCCACCTTGTAAGTGAAGTAGAGGAATCCGTCAGGGCCTGTGTGGTGGTAGTCCGCCTTGTACACGGGCAGACCAAGCCCTTTCAGCTCACAGAGCCTCCTCAGCTGGTGCACAAAATCACCGAATGAGTCTCCGGTGCTCCTCGGGTTTTGGGGTACCATCATGGCCCTCATCTGCAGAGTCGGACGCCCTACAGCCCTGTGAAAGGGCTGCAGGTGTACAGGAGCTGGCGGAGGGCAGACAGAGTCTGGGGGGATTTGGAAATGCGACGGTGTTTGAAAATGCTTTATCAGAGGTTTCAGACCAGGAGGGGCAAGAGGAGTCTCTTTGCCCTGCTCTTCACATCTGGACTTCGGGCTACAGGACATCCAACGGACAGAGATGGACACGCCATAAATCTTCCTGAATGCTGAGAAGAGGACGGAAGAGCATCTCATTAGAAATGTAGTCATTTTTGTAGATGGGGTCATCACATATTTAGCGGGTTGATGCTGGTTGTTAAATATGTTGTATCAAACTTGAGATTCTGAGATCTATTCATTCACAGATTATTTTCACCATCCATGTATTTAAACAACACACTCTGAAGAGCTTCCACATGAAGACAAGGCTGTGTCCGAAAGACATGCATACAACCTATCAATCTTCGGTACTGCACTATTTAGGGAGACTCAAAACAACCTAAATAGAACACTTCACTCCGCTGAGATGAAACATGCTGTTGATTCCGGTCACCTGCGAAATAACCAGTGCTGCCCTTATAATAAGGTAGAAATAAGGCAGTATCTGAATCAGATCTGTATCTGCGTCCGCATAACTGTTCGTGCATCCATACCAGTCAGGTGCATACATACTGGGCCATTTTAGAGCAACCAACTAATCTAACACGTCTTCGTAACGTTGGAGGAAATTGTAGTAAATCCACGCAGATACGCGGAGAACGTGCAAATGCTACGCAGGCAGATTCTTAGGTTTACATTGGATCAGGGCTCTCAGGAACTGTGAGGTGAACGTGCTAAACTCGTGCCCTCGTGCCGAACTACCCAAACTGTGCCAGTTTAAAATAACGCATAGCATATTTTCATCACACTTAACAAATAAAGACAGGCTAGTCTCTTACAGCTTCACCTGCCTAGAAAACAGTTTCCCTTTTGCGACCAAGACCGCGCAAGTGTATCATTCTGATCTGATATCTTGGATTAGTAAACGTTACAAACTAGGCTAAGGCCACACATCAAAGTATTATAGGCAAAACCAATTAAAGTCAATAGGAATTTGAATAATTCCTGTCATCCTGTTACACTATTCAGTGATTTATGTTCGGATTTTGATTGCTCTTTGCTAGGCCTTAATTATTTTCCCACCTCTGCTGTGTCATGGTGTGGAACAACAGCTTTCCTGATTTGCATTTGATTAGCATAAATTAGCATTAAGCTCGTCGGCGGAGGATCTGCTCAGCGTGGAGTTTGAGAGATGTGCGCTGCGGGCACCCTGCTCTCCACGGCGCAGTATGACGAGCCAAACCATCAGCCTAATGCAGAGACAAAACCCTCCTGTGTTTCACACGGAGCTCGCTCACCAGGCTGCAGATGATCTACTGCTGTCTATAAAGCTGATAATCTGACTTACCGGTAAAACCTGTGCCACAAGAACCTATTAGCAAGTTTATTTGTTCTTTGGTATTCAAGCTTTAAATGCATCACTGTGCTACCATGCACGCTCTTAAAAAAGTCACATTTCCCTTACTAATTAGTTACCCCTCACTTTGCCTTAATAACGACTCTATTCTTGGCAGGTAAGGATTTCACGAGTCTGTTAATCAGATACCTTACTAATGTCAAAAGAATACTACAGATAATCCTATTAACGTCTGTGCGCTTTAACGCCCGAGGGCTTAAATTTAAAAAAAAAAAAAGGAAAAATTACACCAGGAAATAAAAATCTGTATAAACACTTTACACTGTGGTGGAAAAACTATGTTTCAGTTTACAGTATTGGACTCTGAATACCATATTTTATTAAATAATCATTACAGCTTTCTATGTTAATTGCTTATTTACCTGTTTGCAGCGTATTATTTTTTTTTGCACTTTAGAGCATTTATTGGCTTGTCTGACCAGCTGGGCAGCAGAAGCAGAATGCATTGCACTACAGATCTGGCCAAAATATAAAGTATGGTACAAATTTTGTTTTTTTAAAGTTTGCTGGATCAGTTTTTCAGTTTGGAAATTTGTATAAACTCTAGATTGTGAAGTGTAATTGTAATTGTAATAAATTGCAATTATTCCATGCCATAAAACTGCCACAAAATAGCTCATTTGGATCATTTCAGTGGTCTCCTAGTCCATGAGAAAAGGGTTAATGATGACAAGACAGCTGATATCACTGTGATGCTAATTAGAGAAGCAGACAGGTTACTTTAAAAGGCTAGTGGTGCTTTTCGGTTTTCTTCTGTTAACCATGGTTAGCTTCAAGACAAGGGTGCAGATTGAATTGCATCAAAAGGGTTTCACCGGGAGGGACATTGCTGTTTGTAAGATAGCACTTCAATTAACAGTTGATAATCAAATCATCAAGTACTTCATGGTGAGTGGTTCAGTTGCAACGAAAAGGCTTCAGGGTCCCAAGAAAATCAAGCAAGCGTCAGGACCGTCTACTAAAAGAGAATGCAGGTACGAGATCGGGTCACACCTAGTACAGAGCTTACTCAGGTGGCAGGTGTGAGTGTATCTCAACGTAGAACAAGACGAAGGGAAACAAAGAAGCCACTTCTCTCCAAGAAAAACATCAAGGCCAGACTGACATTCTGTAAGAAATATGCTCTAATTTAATATACATTTAGTATTTATTTAATTACCATCTAGGCCACCCATGGAGGATGGGTCCCCTGTTGAGTCTTGGTCCTCCCGAGGTTTCTTCCTATCACTTTAGGGAGTTTTTCCTTTCCACTGTCGCCCTAGGTTTACTCAACTTGGGATTGGCCTTTAAGGTCTTGCATTACTGTAAAGCTGCTTTGAGACAATGTTACGTTGTAAAACGTGCTATATAAATAAAATTGAATTGAATTGAATAAGCTGAAATGGAAAACATAACCAGACAAAACATGAAATATCTTAGGTTAATACTGTCTGCAATTAAATTCAATTCAGATTAAATTTTATAAAAGTGTGTGCATCTTATATGCACATTCTATACGGTCCCAACTTTTCTGATTTGTGGATATAAAAAACAATTAGGAGCCTCACCAAGAAGAGGGTGTGTGTCTTTGTATGATTGCTCCCTCTGGTCTTAAAAAAAACAATAATGCATAATGAAACTCTTTTTATTACAATGCATTTCACCCCTAACAGAAAGTGTTCAAAACCTGTCAAACACATTAAGTGTATTGGGGTCAGAACAATCCAAATAATTTTAAACAAAAATCTGCAGCCGCCCTCACTTTCCGGAGATTTAATTTAAACCTAAACACGTGCAATTCTAGCCAAACTGTGAACCATTTAGGTCTAAACTACATTTTATATTAGTCATTTAAGCACTTTAGAAATTCGACAACTCAGACTAGCATATACAGTAGGAAAAATATGTATTTGATACACTGCCGATTTTGCAAGTTTTCCTACCCACAAAGAATGGAGAGGTCTGTAAATTTTTATCATAGATACATTTTAATTGTGACAAAACTGAGACAAAATCTAAGCGTGGGAGACCAAAATAGAGCTTTCTGATATACACTCCACTCACCATGTTTGGAGGAAGAAGGATGAGTACAAGCCTAAGAAAACCATCCCAACCGTCAAGTATGGGGGTGGAAACATGATATATGACTTTGGGGGTGCTTTTCTTTAAAGGGGACAGGATGAGTGCTGAACCGTACTGAAAGGAGGACGGATGGGATTTTGGCCAACAACCTACTGCCCTCAGTAAAAGCATTGTAGATGGGTCGTGGCTGGGTCTTCCAGCATCACAATGACCCGAAATACACAGCCAGGGCAACTAAGGAGTGACTCCGTACAAAACATTTCAAGGTCCTGGAGTAGCCTAGCCATTCTGCAGACCTGAACCCAATAGACAATATTTAGAGAGAGCTGAAACTTAAATGGTGCCCAGTAGGGGTGGGGGGAAAATGTGATTTGTAGATGCATCGCAATTCGGACGTTAACTATTCTGCGATTCTGAATCGATTAACAAATGTCAATAATCGGTAATCGAGCACACTTGCATGTGAACATGTAGACCAGCTTCTGTTCGTACACAAGATCTTAAACGTTAGCACTCGCTAACTCAGCTCTGTAACGCGAGCTGGTAAATGGCGGAACCAGACGCAGCGTACAGAGACAAAACTGGTGTTTATAAGAGTAAACCACAGAATCAGCGTCAACAAACAGTCCAGGGTCATACACAAAAAGCCAGTAGGTGATCGGCAGATGTAATCCAATAAGGGCAAGACGAAACCGGAAGCACGATAAGTCGGCGATAATCCACAACAGTGTAAAGCACTTAGAAACGAGGTGAGAGCCACGAGACTTAGCAGAGAACTAATAACAAACAAGTGTGTGTAATCAGAAGGACGGTGATGAGGAGCACGTGATAGGCTGGGTTAGATCACCTGAGTCCGTATGTGTGCACTGTCCCTATTACGTATTATTTCATTGCGTCCTATGTTCTATGTTCAGTGTTGTTATTTACAAGAAGTAATTCAGAATTTTGACTCTTAGTTCTGCAGATGCTAATTAGTTCTTTTTTTATTCTGCAAAGCTGAATCCAAAGTTTGATCTTCACGATTTTGATTCTATGCTCAGAAATGTTGACCCGTTTATTCATATAAAAGGGCAGATATTTACTTGATTATTTATTTATATGGTTTTTGGAATACACTAAATTGCTTATATTGGTTTTGTTAATAAAAAGTAGTCACCAAGTAGACACATGGTAAAGAAAGAAAATTGTATAGAAAACAAATGAATCGAGATGCATTGATAATCGTTGCCCTCTGAATCGTAATCGAATCGAATGGTATCTAGAGATTCCCACCCCTAGTGTCCAGCAACAGCCCCAAAACCTGAAAGAACTGGAAAAGGTCTGTATGGAGGAGTGGGTCAAAATCAGGTCAGACATTCCTGTAGTTTCTGACCAGGTATTAAATACTCGTTTCATGCAATAAATATATAATGTGATAATGTGTAATGTGATAATCTGCTTTGTTTTGTTTTTAAGATTCTGTCTCTCACAGCTGAAGTGTACCGAGGATAAAAATTACAGACCTCTCCATTCTTTGTAGGTGGGAGAATTAGCAAACTTGGCAGTATATCAAATACTTATTTTCCCCACTGCATGTCATCTTGCAGTTAATTGTGCTACAAAACAAAAATGAATTTGCAATTATGTGTTCTTTGAGAAGTTTGTGGGAACAAACGAGCGAGAGGAAAAAATAAAAAATAAAAAAAAAGTTGCCACCATGGAGTAAGTGTCGCTGACAGAATGCAGAATTATTTTGAGGGACAAATTAATTGACATTATTATCTGTAGTCTGGGGTGTTTCGTGTGTGTACATATTTTCATTAAAGTGTTCTCTTTTTGTTGAGTCCATTTCTGTGGCAACATGAATATATTTGAAATTTCTGCTTAGGAGAAGCAACACACACAGGCTTCGTGTTTACCTTTTAAAAACAACTGAAGGGCTAATATCCTACCCTCTTAATTTTAAAAAGTCAGATTAAAATAATGAGAGACACTCTTTGATGAGTAAAGAAACCTAACAATCTCTTCGACTCTGAAATGGAAGCATGGTGACCCACAACATCCTCTCACAGCAGGTTCAACAGTTCAGACCTGACAAAGAGACAAGTGGGCTAATTTAAGCCAGCACTCTTTAGCGATGTTGAACCTGGCCTGGAACAAAAAGATTCAATTTGGAGACCGGCACATGCTGTGTAATTGGCCAAATATGCCGCTTAATTGCTTTTAGTTCTCAGGGTACTCAGCTATAACTAGTGAGGGCAGGCACACGGGATATTACAATCTGAATATAAACGAAAATCTTATTTATCTATGATGTCCTCCAGAGTTAAAATGTTGCTGCAATCACTGTGGGGTAGGCTAACCAAACCAGTACCAATTCTTGGGCAATTGATAATGCCTTCCAGAACTAATGAGTTCATACTCATAAGCGAATACTCTTTCAAAAACGGAATCAAATAGGGTACCTGACATGGTGCTAAAGCATTTAGAACCAAACATATCCAGTAGCAATATATTCCAATAGCATATAAGCACTACACATTTCTTATCATGTTATGAAGAATAACTGCAGCATACGCTGATTTCAAAAAGACACCTTCCTGCTAGCACAGCATGCAAACCACTAAATAATTTCACCCTGTTTTTGAATAAGGAACAATATTAAGAGCTATAACGTTACTGGTAACTTTGTATGATGTTGATGATGTATGATGTATTATATGATATAATGTATTATGACTTTGGTGATTTTTTGGAAATGAAAAGAACTTAAAGAAAATAAAGGAAAAATGAAGGAAAAAGAAAATACATTTATTCATGTTTGTCTGCAAATTATATAGTTATGAGACCTCCAAAAACACTTTTACTGAAAGTTTTTATATATTTTTCTTACTATTATGTTTTTCAAAATGTTTACGATAATAATTGCACTGTGTACTGTATAATAATGTATTGCTCTTCGTTTTTGTTTTTACCTGCAGTAGTTCAGTTAGAAACACTGACAGCCATGGATGCCTAAACTTAAAATCTCGAAAAACACAAAAGTGCTGTGGCCTTAGTATAGAAAAGAAATGTTGATAATATTTAAAACTGCCAATTAAAAAAAATTAATTTGATTTTCTATACTAAGCTTGGCAGTCCATGTTTTAATTATTCAATTACCTCAGCAATACTAAGTGCAGAGGAGCAGAAAGAGAGAGCATGAAGGAAGGAAGGAAGGAAAAGCAAACCCATCTAACAGATCGTCGGCATTCATCATTGATTGGAGAAGACGGGCAGGATCACTTTACTCCATTAGCAATGCTAAGGGCTGGAAGAGAAGGGTCATAGACCTCCTTTGTAAACGAGTCATGCAATTGTGTGATCTGTCACTGAAAACATTCAGGCCTGTCATGATCGAGAGCTTCGGATAACGGGCATAGACCTTATGGTGCCTCATTTCTTCCATAATAAGGGAGCGAGGGTAAGAGAGTGACTATGGTTTCAGGGATGACCTCAGCATGGATGATGATGATGATGATGGGTCTATTTATCCGGTTCCATGTGAGAAACACATGGAATAAAAGAATACAAGCTTATTCTTAAACCCCCCCAAAAAATGTTTTTTGAGGTCCACTGCTATTATAACATCCATCCAATAATGCCATCCTTATAATCAGAACTTTAATGGAACCAAATCCACAACAATAACACCAATCGTAATGAGAGCAGCTGCAGAGCACTCAAACTGTTTTTGAATTTAAGTGACCAAAATCAATCAGGAAACGAGGTCACCCAGGTAATTTACTTTTTAAATCAAAAAATTTAAACGAATATGCTACATAGTTTCATTACAACATATAACTGGTTGAAAAATTGTAGCACAAGCATAGTTTTGGGTATGTGCATATGTTATTCAAATTGATTTGCAACTAACTGTTGCATTGATTTTTTTAATGTTATATCAGCTTGACTATTCACCACAGGAGTAAATGTTACATAACTACTAGTCACACTCATGCACACTCTCTCACTCTTACACACACACACACACACACACACACCAGCCTGAAACTAACACGTCTGATCCGTTCGCGAGGGCAAAGTTTAGTCTTAACGTCTAGAACTCACACCCTTACACTCGTACCACACTAACCAGCAGCTCCTCGTTGTCCAGGATTTCATTTGGCCAGTCCTTGCCCAACAAGAGCGGGGTGTAATACCCAGTCAGGGCGTCTGCAGTTACACAAAGGGTGCCCGATGGGGTGAGAGGACTCGAAAAGGTTTTGGGATGGATTGTTCTGGGTCGGTGACAGGGAAACAATTTTCGAAACGTTAAATACAATGAAATATCATCGTAATTAAATCAGGTCGGCACAGGTTGCGGCAACATATCACAGCACGTTCACCACCCCCCCCTACCACCCCCCACCCCCGTGAGCGCTTGGTGTCCGCCGTGTCCTCGTAGGTTTGCTCAGAAAACATCGCCTGGGTCAACGGGCGTCTCTAAAGAGTCCCAGCGGGCGTGCCCCGGGGAGGTTGCGACCCCGTTTGGAATGGGCGCGGTTAAAAGTTGGTGCAGCGCGTACGACGTGCAAACGCTCGAGCGAGTGAAAGAACGTCGGCTGTCCTGAATTCTCCCCAGGTGACCGTGAGCAGTGGAGCTGAGTCATGATGGACCATCTCAGCGAGGCGTGTTTGGGGAAGGAGAACTGCGAGCTGATGAACGACAACGCCAAGGGTCCGCCGGCCAAGATGGCCCGAGTGGAGCAGAACGGCAGCCCGCCGAGCCGCTCGCGTCTGGGCAGCAACGGTGCTGCCAAACTCCCCGGAGTGAGCTTCAAACCTTCTGCGCACCTGCTGAAGACCTCGCACAGAAGAGGTGAGGCGTGTGGGTGTGTGTGTGTGTGTGTGTGTGGGGGGGGTTTAATTCGTTCGCCGCTTAATGCGCGACCTTGATCGGCGTACGATTCTGTTTAATGAGACGCGCCATGATGCCACATTATTTGGAGTGGCGCCGAGGGACCCGACTGGGCATCAGGAAAGGTCTGATTAGCATCGGTGACCGTCTGATTAGGGCTCGTTAGATTGGTCACGTATAATGTTGGGATCCCGTAATCTACGGAAGGGTCTGGAAAGATTACGGGTGCCGAAAAGCTCCGAAAAATGTTTCGCTCGCTGTGGGCCGAGTCGATCCTTTGCCGATTGTTATCAGCATTTTTGGAAGTGGAACCGCATGTGTAAGCACTAGAACATCGGGCATTTGGTACTGGAACTAGAACCGTCTATCTTGCAGTACTGGTACCAGCCCCTTTTAATCTTAGAGCTGAACCAATAAATGAAAACCCAGCACTGTAACTGGTCGTGTCGGAAATGGAACCGGAACCATAGGTACTAGAACTTTCCCTTTTGCTACCACGTACCCTTGTAATGTTCTGTATTATATCTGGACACCCTGGATCTGGAACTGGAACCATAGTTACTGTACTTATCATTTTAGTACTGGAACCGGCGCTGTCTCCAAAACGCATGAAATGAACTCTAGCAATGGAACTGGATCTGTAGTAACTGGAACTTTTCACACTTTTGGTACTAAAGCTTTAACCATGGGTACAAGAATTGATCATTTTAGTACTGGTACTAGTACCTTTACAAGAGTGGCTGAAGACGAAGCAGGAAATAAAGGTCAAGTAAAAACTTTGGAACTGGATCTGCATGTACTGGAGCTCGAACCGTAGCTACAGTATATTTTTGGTACTGGTACTTTATTACAGGACCTTTATGACAGGAGCGTTAACAGTTACCACATATTTAGTACTTACACTTGTGGTCCTGGAACTAAATTGGGCTGGAAACAGGGTTACTGTAACTGGCGTGTTTGGTTCTGAAACTTGAATCACAGGAACTGGGACCTGTAGGGTTGGACCTTTTGGTGGTACTGGTACCAGAGCTGGGACTCTAGTGTGTGTGTGTGTGTGTAGTGAACTAGAGGCTTTGCTAGTGGAACTGGTCCCTTTTGATAGCAGACCTGGAGTTACAGGTAGTTCTCTTTAGTTTCCTGGACCTTTTGTACTCGGACGAAGAGCGTGGATCTGTGGTACCTGAGCCTGGAGTACTAGAACTTTGATTGGTTGATGGGTACAGGGCCTGAAAGCTTGGGCACTGGAACCTTTTTGGAAGTAGAGGAGGGTGCCGTCCAGTTATGGGACGTATGGATTTGTACCGTTGCTCGTGGCGATGCCGTTGACCTGGGCCTCGTTTCCGGAGCCTCGTGCTGATCCGGGGCTGGTGCCGCTAGTGACGAGCGATTTGCTGATTTGTCCATTGTGTCCTCGGAATAATATTTAGCTCGGGCACGCGGGAAACAAAGCTGGGATTGATCCCGAAACGGACCGACGCAGCACTCTTTATTGTGAGATCTTTATCTATTAAAAATGGAAAAGGCCCAGTTCAGCAAATTCTCCGGCATCGTCCGGCCACTCGCTTATAGACTGATCGTTTGCCAGGGAGCGTTGGTGTCCTCGCGAAGGTCAGGCCTCGGGGAGATTTACGATCGCCTCCCGCGATCTGCCGCAGCCAAAAGTTTGTGCACGGTTCAGAGGCGCGACGTTTCAGCTGGCTGGCATTAAGTGATATTTGCCGAGTAAACCTGAACACATGACGGCTTTGGACCGGGGATTCTTTTTCTCTCTTTCTTTCTTTCTTTCTTTCATTAAAGCTCCGGCAGATTTGCAGAGCGTCAGGGTGCGTCTCCGGAGACAAAAGCGGCAGAGCATCACGGGTAGACTACCCATGACGGAACGGAGATCTGATATAGACCGTATAGAACGTTTGGAATATTTATCCTTACGTCCTCCCTTCGTTTCTTTCCGATTCGCTCCATGTATAGCCTTTCTGCAAAAGAGTCCATATTATGAAGTCTCACCTTTGGGCACGTGCACACGCGCTCGCATGCGTGGAGAACCTACCAACGCACGAAATATCCCCGGTTTCCAAACGTTGCGTCGGTATGCGTAAGCGTTATGCCAAAGCTAAGAGCTTCACAAAACGGCCCAAGGTGCTAAATCGTCCCTCCGGATCCGAGGGCGGGAGGGCAGAGTGGGAAAAGATTTTTTTCTTGCCTAGCGACGTCCGGGCCGGGGCGGGTAGGTTCAGCGTGAATTGATCAGTACAGGACTGGGAACGAAACGTTCCCTAAAAGCGGGGCTCCGCATACTGATGTTCGTCATTTGAGACCCCCGGAGGACAGACTGGGTGCTTAAGGCATCCCCGGTGTGCCACGCTGCTTTTTCTAATGTTCCGTGATGCACTGAGGTGGGCGGGGCCAGCATGGCTTATTAGCATCTAAAGCAAGAGGCTCTCGGGACGGACCGTTCAGATGTGAAAAGTGCCTGCTACGTTTCCGGTCCGCCTCGAGAGCTCGGCGCTGAGAACGAAGCACGGATCTGAGCGGGTTCTTGTGGTTGCGCCCGGTCCTAGGTAACTTGCTGCCCGTGTTCTGCGTGGTGGAGCACTACGAGAACCCGATCGACTTCGACAGCAGGGAAGAGCACGCCGAGTTCGTGCTGGTCAGGAAGGACATGCTCTTCAACCAGCTGATCGAGATGGCGCTGCTCTCGCTCGGGTACTCGCACAGCTCCGCCGCTCAGGCGAAAGGTACCAGGCGCGCACACACACACACACACACACACACGCACACACACACACCAGAGAATTCACACCAGCATCATCCGGGTGTTTCCCGTTTCAAGGTATGATCCAGGTGGGCAAGTGGAACCCCGTGCCCCTGTCGTACGTGACGGACGCCCCGGATGCCACGGTGGCAGACATGCTGCAGGACGTCTACCACGTCATCACGCTGAAGATCCAGCTGCACAGGTGCCTCTCCCTCAGCTTTCCTTCTCGCACTTTTCCCCAGAGGGTCCGTGGCTGCACGTTAAGGTGCTCCTGCTGCTCCTCCGCTCGGCCGTGGCGTGTGTTAGCGCCGCGTGTGTTTACATCTGCTGCCGCATCTCGTTTAAAGCTCGACTTTAATGAAAGGCTGCGCTCCACTTTCAGCACGGTGTCCTTGATTCGCCGCTCGATACGCCGTCGCGCACGATATTGTTTCCCGAATCGCGTTCGCCTGCCTCGTATAGCGCAGCTGGCGACGGCGCCGAGGCCGACGCCAATCATCCAGCCGGGGAGAGAGAGCCTCGGTTTTTATTAACCGTTTTCGCGCATTGTATATAAAACGCTTTATTTGGCGTTGCGCAGATAAACGCGGCGCCGGCGCCCGGACTGCTTTGGCAGAGCCGCAAAGGTAGAAGTAACGTGAAATATTAGTCGCCGCACGCAGCTGATGTATAATTCATGCGTCGATACGGCAGATGTGTTGTATAAAGTAATTAACTAATCAGAACAATCAGGAGAGAGAAAGAGAGAGAGAGAGAAAGAGAGAGAGGGGGCGCGAGTGAGAGAGACAGCAATCTCCAGATGCATCTGCTTGATGCACCAAATGAAATCTGTCTGTCTTACAGCAGCGCTTGCAGCACGCCGCTCTCTCTTTCTCTCTCCCTCTCTTTGTCTGTCTCTCTCGCCCCCTTTTTACAGCTCTCTTTGTTTCTCTGTCTCCATCTGCCCCTCCAAGCAGTTGCCCCAAACTGGAAGACTTACCACCTGAGCAGTGGACCCACTCGACGGTGCGAAACGCCCTCAAGGAGCTGCTCAAGGACATGAACCAGAGTTCCCTGGCTAAAGAATGCCCCCTGTCGCAGGTACCGTCCCTCCCTCGTAACCATCTCGCCGCTGGCACAAACAAACCCCTCCCATTTCTTCAAAATAAGCCATGCCTGGACTCACTTATTTACCTTGCTTACTTGCTTAACGTATGAAAAAGTTTAGGGTCGGGGGGCGGGGCCTAGGGACAAGAGCCAAACGCGCGCGCGCGTGCGCGCGCACACAGGGTACACAAACTTTTACTTCCAGAGACTCGTTGGGCAGTCTGTCGTAGGAACTGTGGTTGGAACACAGATGAACTCACATAGATGCAGGGAGAACATGCAAAATCCACACAGCGGTTGGAATCGAATTATGTATGGTATTTTTTTATGCAAATGAGGTCCCTTCTGAGAAGAGGCTGCTTTATGAACTTTTTTCGGGAGCCGCTCTGTCCCTGCTAATGTTGGGACTGGAGCCCCACCGGGTCCAGCCTTGGCTCGGATGCGCGTCGGCCCGCTTAAGGCCGAGCCCAGCGTATTTCCGGCACGTGATGGCCGGCGTTTACGGGATTAACTTGCCCTTGATACTCGGCGCGTTAATCCTCGGCCCTGCACCGAACGAGAGAGGTTAGCGAGCAGCGTGTCGGGGGAGGCTCGCCGTCCCCCCCGAGGAGGCTCTAAGGACCGAGCGAGGTGTCACGTTGGCCTCGTTCCCCTCTGAGATGCCTGTTATTGCGAACCGGCGGTGCTTTTTGAAAACGTCGGCCTCCCACAGTAAATGCGGGACGCTGCATATTTTGCTGGCGCTCCCGTGACGAGAAGATCGCCGAGCCCGATTAGAGACTTCCTGGGCGAGCCGATAAGGCCTGGAGATGCTTATCATTTAAAGGGCCTCGTCCCCGAATACCTGCCGGCGCTGTCTGAGGCCGCTCGATTCGGGGCGCCGGCCACACAGGAGGGATCGGTGATTAATGAACGCAGGCGACCTGAACGCCTGCGTCAAAAAGCGACGTCTCTGCCCGTCAGGGGCTTGATCGTGCGACGGCGCGTTTTTGCCTCCCCGCCTTCCCGCCTCCCTCCCGCTCGCCTTCCTCTTTTGGGGCGACCCGATAAGAAGATCTGATAGGGCCAACGGAGCTGCACCGACTCGGACCCTGCTTTTGTTTGCGCGAGCCGCTCGCGCTCTCTCCTGCTCGCTCGCTCCAGCTGCGAGCGCCGGCAATAAAGGTTAATCGTCCCTCTCGAGCGTACACGGCAGCCTTGGTCTTCACTCGACCATTAATCCTCCGGCTCCTGCTCCGGATAAGCCGTCTCACTCCTCAGGCGTCAGGGCTCACGTGACGCTCTGACTTTCAGGCGGGGTATCGGTGAGGCTCGGGTCGTGACCTGACATTTTTTGACAAGTCCAGAGAGAGGACGAGGCCCAAAACGATCGATTCGAATCTTTAATGGGCGAGCCCCTAAGCTCGTCTGTTAAGCAAAGCCGGGCTGACACCCCGGGAGCACCAAGTTCGGCCGGCTCGCGTGGTCGGTCGCTCGAACGCGCAGGGCGGCTGCCGTCCCCCGGGCGCCCGCGTTGCACAAGCGATAAATCCTCCAGACCTGTAATTTCAAAACAGATGGTTCGACGCTTTGAATATTTATAGCGATCCAGACTTGTCTGCCTGTGTGGGACTGTGCCCCGGGGCCGTTAAGGTGTAAGTGTTAAAGCCTAATGAAAGCGAATTTGTAGGGATCGTGTCTCTATGAAAGGGAACACGGCTGAACACGGGTGAGAGGAGACACTCCGTCTCTCTGTGTGGTCCCTCCCTACCCGAGGCCGGCTTTTTCAAGCAGATTGCCACCGCTGCACGTATTAGTGCCGCAGAGAAATCCCTGAAGCGTCATCTGTTCGGCTATCAGGACAGTAGATCTTGCCGAGTACGAGACTGTGTGGCTTTGCCGTCTCTTTTTACCTGGCAGTCTGGCTTTCTGCTCAGCGCCCGTCGCTCTTAGTGCTCACGTTACATTATTAAAGTTTGTCCGCCTATTACGTTTCCGGCGTTTGGGGGGAAAGGTGAAGGGGAGTGTTAAGAGGTGATCATGAGTTAGATTAAGAAATCCGATAAAGAGCGCTGGATTGTAGTTCAGAAATCGGATTTCGCCGCCCATGCGCATTGGCTCCTTTGATACTGAACATTTTTCTCATTCGGCGCATGCATGCAGCGCTGAGTCGGGTTGCCAGGCACCCTTTTGGGATTGACCTGGTTGCGCGTTTCCCTCCACGGGATCTGGCAACCCTGAGAAATGGCCAGGGCAGACCCTGAAAACACGGCATCTGGTCCAGGAAACGAAGCATTTCATTAGTTGACTATAAGATTTGGACGTTCATGTCGCCTCCTCCTGTGAGGTTACTGGCCGCTTGAAGTAGACGCCTGGAGCGAGTGTGAACTCGTTGAGCGGATTGCTAAATCCAAATCTGATTTCGTACGGACGCAAAGGACATCTCCCGGTGGCTCTGAATTGAGACTCCATAGTTGTAAACACTGTTGGCATGGTGCAGTGTTACCAACAAACCCATACACTTAAGCTAACCTGCTAAAAGTTAAACCAGGATCGCACGGCGGCTGTGTTACCAACATAAAATTGTCTTGTCTGGATTTGCAAAGTGCCAAATGTGGCTTTACACACACATAACCAGTTAAGGCAGCGAGTAGTAAAACATGAACTGTGTTTTATTTGGAAGCCATAGCATAGCAGTACCGCCGATAATGTTACATGAGGACATGGTCAGTCCCCTGTATATAATCCAGGGCCAATGGGTCGTCCAGTGCGGCAAGAAATGAGCAAAACAAAAAAAGGGTCTGGTCTGTATTTGCGGATTGACGAAAAGTGGTGTGCATTTCATTTCAAGGCCAGTCAAACAGAAACTCAACACCGTCTCTGTCTGTCTGTCTGTCTGTCTGTCTGTCTGTCTCTGCCTCTCTCTCTCTCTCTCTCTCTCAGAGCATGATATCCTCCATAGTGAACAGCACTTACTATGCAAATGTGTCGGCGGCCAAGTGTCAGGAATTTGGACGTTGGTATAAACATTTCAAGAAGACAAAAGACATGATAGGTAAGCACACCGGCACGGCATAGCCTTACACCTGCCATTCTGGCGCGGGTTTGTTGCTTTCTTCTTCGGACCGGGCGGACGACTTGGAATCCCAGTGAAGATGCTATTGTTCAAGTGTAAGGGGAGGTCGCATGTAATCCTCTCCGCCGTAGCCTGTATTTCCACTGTATCTAATCGAGTGGTGGCCTAAGACTTTTGCACAGTACCGTATGTATTTGCGGACATGTATTTACTTTGTTTAGGATGTGATCTTAAGTGTTTTAACACATTCAGAGTTCGAGATCTTTCCCATCTTTGTTCTTTTACCCAACAGCCCAGGTAAATATGCCGAAAATAGTTCCTATTCGCTGCAATTTACATACCATATAGGATTAAAGGTTCCTATAGGAAACAGAACTCTAAAGGTTTCATTCACAGCATTTCTGTTTCGATAGCAGTTTCTGTCACATAAACATGACGACACGCTCTGACAAGTATAGTAGTATAGTACCTTAGTACCTAAGCATTTATTACATATATATATATATATATATATATTAATATTAATTACTAATATATTACCTATAGTTATTACCCAAGCATTTGTAGTTATTACCTATATAATTACCTATAGTTATCTAAGCATTTATATTTATTACCTATATACTACCTATAGTTATTACCTATATTACCTATATTTATTACCTATAGGTCTTACTAATATATTACATATAGTTATTACCTAAGCATTTATAGTAATTACCTATATATTACGTATAGTTACTACTAATATATTACCTATAGTTATTACTCATATATTACCTATAGTTAGTACTCATATATTACCTATAGTTAGTACTCATATATTACCTATAGTTATTACTCATATATTACCTATAGTTATTACCTAAGCATTTACAGTTATTACTATATTACTATATTTAAGCGTCTTTGGGTTTGAGAAAGGCACTATATAAATTAAACGTATTATTATTATTATAATTATTATTATTATTACCTATATATTACCTAATTGCCAATAGTTATTACCTATATATATTTATATATTATAACCTAATGTATATATTTACACTGCTCACAAAAAAAAAAAATATATATATATATAATTTTTTTTTTATATTTTCAGCTTTTATATATATTATATATATATTTTTCATATTCCACTTGCTAAGCTTGTTGACTGTTGTTCTCATCTGAGATAAGCAAAGGAAGACAATAAAATTCTGCGCCCCCTTAACAGAATTCGGGCCCTGGTCCGTATCCCCGTCACATGCCCAGAAAAGCACGCGCTCCTTTTCAGGCGAGTCACTCGGGCGTGTTTAGCTCCCGCCATGGCACTAGATGTAACACCTGCCCCCCCCGTCCCTCCCCCTGTGCGCACGTGTGAGTGCCAACCCACTAATATTCTGTGTGTCTCTCTCTCCACACCTGTGTGTGTGTGTGTGTGTGCGTGTGTGCGCGCGTGCTTGTTTCTGTGTGCCGACATGCGCAGTCGTGCGCCAACCCTCCCAGCTGGAGGGCTACCTAGGGACGTGCGTCCTCCATGACAGCCCGCGTTCCACCACAGTAGGTAGGTCACGTGACACGCAGCCACCCCTCGCATTGTACTGTTCATGATGTTTGGGCCGGGGATGCACAAATAATGCACATAACCTTCAAGAAGGAATTCAGGGTTCATAAGCACCGTTATAACAACACGACTGCAGGGTGCAAACACGCGATTGGCCTCCCCTCCCTCAGACACAGCTTCTCGTGCCACCGAATACATCGTGCATCGAGGGATCGAGTTGCCAAGTGAAAAAAAACGATTTTTGTCTCAACACACATCCAGTTGTGGGAGCTGCGCACCTCCTATCGTCAGGTGTAATAGTGTGTTCAGTTGTGTAGAAATGTCTCCTGGCTTTGTTTAAACATCCTTCAGTTTAGAAAACAAGCCAAAATATGACAACAAAGACAACAAAACTTGTAACACTATAAGAATATAAAACTGATTTGTGAATAGTTTCTGCAAGTGGAAGGTTGTGTGCGATTGCTTGGCCTCTTTAAGGCTGTGTGCGATTGCAGCAGTGGAGTGGGATGGAGTCCTGCTGTTCTCTCAGGCCTCGCTCTCTCGCTCTCTCGCTCTCTCTCGCTCTCTCTCTCTCTCGTTCTGTCTTTCTCTGAGTCTCTCGCCCACATCCCCTCAACTATTGTACTTCTAATCCGGAGCCGCTTAGTGCCAGATTCCACAGAAGGAACTCCCGTTCAGCGAGGGGCCTCCGAACCTTTCAAACTGCATGCAAAAGCTGCGAGTGTGTGCGAATGTGGATATGTTTGTGCCCCCTGGCCCTTTTGTACATCTAAAAAAGGGAACCGAAGGCACACCGTGGCATCAGAGTGCTGGAATGAGGGGGATTATGGGAACGCTTTGGCTTTGATTATTATTGAAGCCCCCCCCCCCCCCACCTCGGCACACGGTCCAGCCTCCTCACTTTCTGCTGATACTGAAAGGAACAGCCGCAGCTCGCTTTGTGTTCGCTGACACAAGCTTGTGTTTGTGCGATTATTTGATATATTGTATGTTCTGGACCGTTTCCATGCTCTTAATCTGTCTTCATCAGCCATTGAAGCGTTTTGATGAGTTGACGTTAAAAAAGCCATCCCGCACACGCACGTAGGTGTAGAACCTTTTTCATTTCGCCTTATTTAAAACAAATCCCTTTAAACCAGTACGCCCCGAACGTCTGCAGGATCGGCGACGCCGCGGCCCCCCGCCTAAACCTGCGCGCTTACAACAGACCTTTTCATTTTCGGATTTTCCAGGCCTGTTGTTTTGCGGCCTCGCGCACGTCAATTAAAAAGGGCTGAGATATTTATAACAGTAAATACCATCAACAGCCAAATGGCTGCCTGATTCCTTCCCAGTCGTGTCAGGGCACGCCCGGGCGCTGGGGCTGGTCCGCACGATCTCAGCGCCTCGCGCAACCTCGCACTTTCTAACCCGGCTATATTTAGTGCGTCCTGAAAAAGGTTTGATGTTGGGCTGCTCGTGCAACCAGTTTGGTAATTAGGAGAATAAAGAGCAATTCAGGATCTGGGCTGTTTGCACATGGACATGTGAAAGATGCTGTTATTGGCCACATGATAGGCGGATAAACTCATTTAGAAAGCTGCAAGGTTGCAGGTCCTGGAACACTTTTACTGGCTTTCAAATGTACTGCTCAAATGTTTATGTAGTCGGGTAAAGGGTAAAGTAATAAAATATGTGCTTACATGTAGAAAAAGGCACAGTGATGCACAATAATGTCAAGCACAGCTCAGCCACTGCACTGCTAGCACAGGCTCTTGCTGAAAAAAAAAACAAAACAAGCATTGACCAGTATCAGCTTCTGGTTTAAGCTGGTGTGGTGCTGGTTCCTCTAGATGACCTGCATAACCTTGCAGGCAAAGCTGGATGCCCGGTATGATCTTGCTGGTTTTATTGTTCAACCTGCATGTGCTAGTCACCAACGTAATCAGAAAAGACCAACATGCACTGGTCACAACCATCCAAGAACCAGCAAAGGACAACATGTGCTGGTCACCAGCATCCCCAGTAAAGACCAGGATGTCATGGTCACCAGGATCCCAAAACATGTTCGAAACACAACAAACGCTGGTCACCACCAAGTCCAGCATCATACTGGTCTGTTTTTTTTTTTTTCCAGAGAGGGTATTAGCGCTATTAGCCGATTAGCGCTATTAGCTAGTGTGACCGATTTATATTTTTACTTTTATAAATCCTTAGGATTTCTTTTTGCAAAAATTAACTTGAAGTTTAAAAAAAATATGCAATACGCATCCATTCCAGATGGTTAGAAGCTTTCTCTTTGCTGAGATTTGCACTGTGGTTAGCATAGTTTGCTTCGTTGCTAAGCTAACGTTTAGCCTGCGCTGAACAGAATAACGGTAGAAGCTCTGAAATAAAGCACACGTTTTCCATTCTAGATAAAAATGATGATTTTTAGGACCTAAAGCTAAACGGTGCTGTATTTAAAAAGATGTAGTATAGTAGTGAATCACAGGAAATGTTTGTAACTATAAACTACAGCTACAGTTTTAGGATTAGCTTCTTTGACATTAAGTGGCACTCCCAGCCAAGCGTTTTGATTTGTACACTCAAAATTACTTTTTTTAATATAATGCATATGAAATAATATTATAAGATTTATCAATCTATTCAACAGGCTACACAATAGCTTCATGGACAAGCTATAATACTTTGTGCTATTTGTTGTTTTATTGAGTTTTAGAGCTGAATTTGAAAAGATTTGCATATAAATGGTATACTGTAGCTTGTATCCTGTTTTTAACATGGTACAAAATGAATTTCTTTCTGTATCTCGTAGCCGAAATGGACAGCATGTCGGAGCTCTCCCCTCCCAGCACCAATCACCTGAGCTTCAGTCAGCAGCCGATCCCGGGTAGTACGGCGGAACAGCCTCCGTCCCCGCTGTCCCTGGCCCACAGCGGGCAGGCCCCGGTTCGTGCCCAGCTGCCAGGTCTCCACCCTGGCCTGGTATCTAGCCCCATCAGCCCTCAACTGGTCAATCAGCAGATCGTCATGGCGCAGATCCTCAACCAGCAGTACGCCGTAAACCGGCTCCTGGCGCAGCAGAGCCTGAACCAGCAGTACCTGAACCACCCGCCTGTCAGCCGTGCCCTCAGCAAACCCCTCGATCCTCAGGTGACCTCCAACACCGAAGTGTCCTCCGAGATCTACCAGTGGGTCAGGGACGAGCTAAAGAGGGCAGGAATCTCGCAGGCTGTGTTCGCTCGCGTCGCTTTCAACAGGACGCAGGTACGGCTCGTCAAGACACAAACAAATATGATGCGGTGATTATAAAAATCATGCTTATAAGTTATAAAAAAAAAAACAAAACGAAATAAAACAACGCAGAACATAAAAGATAAACATTTACACACTTGCTGTCTCAAGATTCGACTGAGCGTTTTTTTTGTTTTTTTTTTGGCGAATCTCTGGAATGCAGCCGTTCCAGGTCTGCGTTGTTTGATTGTGAAACTGTTGTGTCGACGCTGAATCACTATCCGTGCCATACATCAGCTATGACATGTCTGCTTGATGCGTGTCACTACACGTCGGCCATAATGCGCTAATTGCTCGTCTCTGGTAACAAACCCTGGAATGCTCTCGGTGATGGGAGATCGGCGCTGGTTGTTGTGGGAATAAACACACTCTGGTAGGCTGTTGTTAAAGATGTTTGTGAGGTTTGGCAAGCCAGGGCCTGGGGAATTGCGTTCTATTCGCTCATATCTAATATATACCTTACCCCGATACGTCGGTTTACGCCACCGTGGCGAGGGAGACATACTGTACCTGGCTGTCTGCCAGCGTCTGTCGCCCCCGTCTTGGGCGCGTTCAAGAAATGGAGGTAAGGTCTGGAGACGTTCTGTATACTTTTTAAGTTCATCGCAGCTCCGCGGGGCTTTGAAGTCGTGTGAAAGTGATTAGGATATGGAACGCGTGAACGCCAATTGGCAGCCTGCTATTTAACCGCTCTGTAAAAATGGGCCACATGCTTTTGTTGGCATAGTTATTGTGCATTCCTGAGCAGATCTCTCGCGGTGACATGTCGCAGACCCGGTGGCTCTCTACAAGCGCCGTTACAAGTTGAGGGAATTTACAGAATGCGGCAGAACCTCACCGATTTGCACCGTCCAATAATTTCGTGCTCGGACTCGGAAGTTCCTCCCTGTTGCCCTCCTCACACTGTCCGTTTGCCCCTCTCTCAGGGTCTGCTCTCTGAGATTTTGAGAAAAGAAGAGGATCCCAAAACGGCGTCTCAGTCCCTGCTGGTGAACTTGAGGGCCATGCAGAACTTCCTGCAGCTGCCCGAGGCTGAGCGGGATCGTATTTATCAGGAGGAGAGGGAGCGCAGCTTGACAGCGGCCACCTCCATGGGCCCGGCACCCCTCATCAGCACCCCTCCGGTACGCCCTGTCCAGGTAACACACTCAAGTGCTCAAACATGACTCCGGTGACCTGGCCTATAACTATCTAGACGCCTGCTGTAACTAGTGGATCGAGCTCAGCCCCATGAGCCTGGCAAATCCAGAAAATCCAGGAAATCAGCAGAACTTCGATTGTTCCACAGCGCAGGACTTTTTTCATTGCTGGTCCTCCGAAGTCCAGCTTTTGCCACAACCTCTTACGTTCGCTTTCACACTGTCCTCGTTCCTCTGAAGCCTTGAGGTGACGCAGACGCCCTCAGCAGCGTCTTCATCCTCTAAAGCGACGCTAAGCCGATTAATCATCAGGGAGGCTCTTCATTTCAAATGTAGAGTGTCCTGAATGTAAGATCAGTGCTGATTAAAGTCGCGAGTTAAACCCGCTAAAATGTGTGTGTGTGTGTGTGTGTTATAGCCCAGAAGAGAAGAATGTAACAACATCAGGCCCGAGGACTGGAACCCCAGGATTCCTGTCGGGATTTCTCCTGTGAGTAATAATCTTTTATTTATACTGCACTTTTCGTTTTTGAGCCCATGCTTTACTTATTTGATCAGAGCGATTAAAGTCGAAATCCATGCCATTCTAAATAGTTCACAAACTTTCCTGTCTTCCTCTATCATCGCGAGTAGGCGAGTACAGTCTTACGCTAAAGTTTGGCGCCCCCAGTCCGTACTTGGTTTTTGTTTTTGCATTTATGTTTCTGTCTCGCCGTTCAGTTTTTAATTTAGTCGGTTAGTTTTTGAATTTTGACAGTTTGAGGCTGTTTTTTGTTTTGTTTTTTGGCATTTCCATTGCTCATTTTTAGAAACCCCAGCCAAATACATTTGGTTCATTTATCATGACTTTTTAAAATGAGCTGAAATTTCAACGTTTGAGATCTGAAAACCTGCCTGAACCCGATTTGCTGTCGTTTTTAAAAAAAAAAAACGGATGTATAAAACTAAAGGTGTTAAAAAGTGCACAGTATTATAAGAAAGATTGATCCGTGCAAAACATTTTCTTGACATTTTCAAGTAAATGAAAAACAGCGGTGCACAAACTTTTGCGCTCCGGCGCCTGTAGGAACGACTGGGTTCTACAGTTCTTAACTTTTTTTTTTTTTTTTTTTTTTTTTTTTTTTTTAGACGGGACATCTGGGCTTTTTTAGGCCGATTTTTTCGGAGGTTCTTTAGATTTCTAAGCACTTTGTAGTTTTAAAGTTTCTACTTTAGTACTTTTTAGTACTTTAGTACTACTTTTTTGGAACGTGTTGCACGCATCAAATTCAACATGAGTGAATATTTGCAAAAAAAAAAAAAACACCCAAGTTTATCCGTTTGAACATGAAACATCTTGTCTTTGTAGCATATTCAGTTGAATATGGGTTGAAAAAGATTTGTAAATCATCGTATTCTGTTTTTATTGACGTTTTACCCAACGTCGTTGGAATTGGGGTTGGACACGTCTATGCTGGCTCGAGTGTAAAAACGCCCTCGTTGGTGTTCTATATATTACTGATTAAACAATTATTAAAAAAACAAAAAAAAAAAAGAGTAACTGAAACTCCGCCCCCCCTCTATGCTGGACTGAGAAGGCGTCTCGGCTCCCTGCCCAGGTGAAGCCCCTCCCACTGGCGTCCGAGTGGAACGGCAAACAGGAGAGCTCCGTTCTGAACATCAGCTCGGCCATCTACGACGAGATCCAGCAGGAGATGAAGAGGGCCAAAGTGTCGCAGGCCATGTTCGCCAAGGTCGCCGCCTCCAAGAGCCAGGTACGTCCTCCGTCCATCGCTGCCCTTTAGACTCCAAACGTCTGTGAATAGAACTGGTTACGAATATTTTATTGTATATATTATTGAACCGTGCAAAATAAGCGTGAATTATGGAGCCTTTGGGTTGCCAGATGCCACTCAAAATGCCCCTTTCTGGATATTAAACCACATTTCGATTAGAAGTATCAGTTATCAGAAGTAGTCACTTGTAATCTTTTTATATTTGACGCCGATTTAAAATATAGGGCTGCAAGAACGTATTTTATGGAGTATTTGGGTTGCCAGGTAGCCTGTCAAAGGCAGGGCTCACGTACAAACCTATGTGGTTGCCAGAAAATGCCCCCAAAATTGCCAGTAAGCCTGGAAGGGTGTTGCTTATTTATTTCTGCATTTGTTTCTATCTGAGTCCCGTTTTTACTTTTCCACCATCACTTCCGGAAGGATCCGATGTTTTTTAATTCAGAGGCACCGGGTTCGATCATGGCACCTGTTAGGGCTGGGAGTCTTAATTCTAAAACCCGAGTCATATTCACATCCAACACACACAAAAACTCGGACACGTTAGAGACACTGGTTGACCTTACCCGTTATATCTTCGAAACCTCCACCTCCACATGTGGAGAACATGCAAACTCCACAGACGGAGTCCAGACTGGTTATCAAATGTCTGGAACCTAAAGACGAGCTGAAAACAAAGAAACGTCGACGTTTGGGTTCCTTTGAAGCTCAGATGCAAATTAAAAACATTTCCCACATTCCAGACGTCACCTCTCGAAAACGTCTGGTCCTGTGTTGACAAAACAATTGTCGACTACAAAGAGTCGAGCGAGCTTCTCGTTTACGTAGCGAGATAAAAGGGAAAAGCGCAATCGCGCTCACCCCTGGTAATTTCTGGCCGTGATGACACGGGCTTTATTGTGGCCTGGCGAACTGCAGACGACGTTCCGACGTTAAACAAGCGTGTTTATATCGTCCCGTCTGCGCAGACGCCCCACCATTATCTCACCCCGAGAACAAGCTCGGAGCTGAATACATGCCTGTGTGCACCAAATTACCGCCTGATTCTCTCTCTATTAAAACTAATTAAAGAAACGCCAGACGAGCCCCGTTATTAAAGGGCTGGAGAAGCCGCGCGAGCGCGCAAAGATTTTCGGGATTGGATCTGACGGCGAAAAAAAAGGTGGGAGGGGGGGAAAAAATGAGCGAAAAGCCCTAAATTATCTGGGGATATCAGTCGGTTTTGCTGATTGCGCTGATCATAGTGCCAGATACCTTTCTTTTTACCAAATTACAGCTTGATGCACAAACCACTGTTTTTGTTCACGAGACTTCAAAGCCGGGGAGCGAGGGGAGGGGCAGGGGCGCAAACCACCGTTAAGTCCTGAAAACATCTCCGAGAAGTGAGGACTCGCTCAGGAATCGGCGCCGGGCCTCCGCGCGTCCGTACTTTGAGGTCCAGAGACACTTAAAAGTGGTCGTAGGCCCTGGTTCCAGTGCCCAGCCGTGCCAGCTTGGGCCCGGGGCTAAATCTTACGTCTAGAACGCCCAGAGCGTCGCTGTGCAGCTCCGGAGATCAGGTGTAATGCATGAGGAGCTTTCACAGGTATCCGTTTCTTCTCGTTAGGTCAAGTGGTGTCTTTAAATGGTCTCCTGTGCCTGTGTGACAAACGGTTCGTAACAGAAGGGCACTGAAGCCAGTTCTTCCATCATAATGATCAAGCATTGCAGCTCAGTGTCCAAGCGGCGTGTTCTTTACACCACTCGAGCCAGCTACCTGGACGGAACGCCAGTGCGTCTCACATTCCCTTGATCCCAGGTCCTCAGGGTCTTCTGGGCAAACTGCCCATCCATGTGTGACCTCGCCTCTAAAGGGCCGGTCTGGTCTAGATGTATTTCAGAATCAGGTTCCTCATCCATGGTTAAAAAACTTGTATGTCATTGTATAAGTGTGTGTGTGTGTGTGTGTGTGTGTGTGTGTGTTCGCTCCTTTGCCCCCATGTCTGCACCATTCACGGCTGGTGTGAATGTGAATTAAGCGGCAGATAAGAACTGTGCTAATTACGCAGCTGAAAAAAGGGCCGGGGAGAGCACTTATCTCCAGCTCCATCTCGTAATGTGTGCTCCCTGGGCAGCTGGTTTCCCCCTCCTCCATCCGTCCAGCCCGTCATTGCTCCATCCCTCTTCGCCTCCATCCCTGGTTGCCTTGTTCCCTCTCCCAGATTTAGGTTCCCCCGGGGGACACGTCCAGCCGAGTGGATCTCTGATGTAACCTGAGTGTACTTCAGATTTCTCCATCTTTTCCACTTCTCCTTCCCTTCCTTCTCTTCGATGCTTGCCCGCCCTCAGTCCGTCCTCCGTCCCTAATTCTTTAGATCCATCCCTCGTCGTGTCCGCCTGCATCATCTCTGCATTGGGCCCATCCCTTTTACCTCTCCATCGCTCGTTCCCTCGATTCAGAACGCCTTTTTATTCTGTCTGATTGAAGGCTTTTTCACACCGAGTCCGATTTGTACAGACGGGATGGATTTTTCGGCGGTGTATTTATCAGAGCAGGTTCTCTCTCCGCTTTCAACTCAGGCTGACCAATCAGAACTCGGTTGCCAGGCAGAACAGCTCATCCTGCTAGCAGCAGAGCTCAAGAGCTTATATTACAAGCAACAGGCTGCATATATAAAAAAAAAACAAAACAACGTGCTTATTAAGAAAATATCTGGCGTCTTGTATTATGGCATGTATTAGAAAAGCTTAATCTTGGTGATTCAGGATGAATTCAGTGGTGACGTCACCATTTTAACAACCAAAGGACTGCAGAGAGTTCGAGTCTGACACCTGAGAGTGACGTTTTCTGTTTTTCTGTGAGGAGCCTAAACCCGAAACCAGCAGAAGCTCTCATGCCTTCATGATCTCGTCCGTCCTTCCTTTTATCCATCCGTCTAACCCTTCCAGGATCCCTCCACATCTCCATGCCATCCTTCCATGCCGCCGTCAATCCTCGTCTCGTTCTCTTCGCCCCCCCAAAACTATCTCTGATGGAGCTGACGGTGGTAAGGGCAATCGTATGTGATTCTTAGTGTGTGCGATGGGGGATGGTAGGCTTTTGCCTTCCTGGCAACATGCCCATAAGGTTCCCGAGCAGCCTGGCATGGAGGAAAGGGTGCGTGACTGCCATAGCTCGCGTCACAGAATCTGGGAACGTTGTTTATCCGAAGGTCATGCTGTCATTTTGAACGGGCAAACGTTCGATTTATCGAATCGATGATAAGCGACCTGCTTGGGCCGATTCAGATTTTAGAGGCTGTGATCAAAGTGTTTAGTCGCAATCGCAATTATGTCACGCAAAACTCAGCGTCCACGAGTTTGAACTCCAATGCATTTATATTAAAATAGAATTGCAAACCTTTTTTACAAAACTTTTGAACGTTTCTGAAAACGTACAACAATGTTACTTTGGGAGAACGAACATCTATTTGAAGAATTAACAACCTGGACTAAACGTGCTGCTCACAAAAACCAGGGGATAATTCAGTTCGAAATAATAATAATAATATAATAATAAAAGATGATGTAATGTCAAAAACGAACGCTAATGAAATCAGTCTTGGCGATTTTAGTATTATTGTGCTTACTGATCTGCGATTCAAACTTTAAATTACAAAGAATTGTTCAGGACACTAGAAAGGTATCTCTTTCCGAAGTTTTAGGGCCACAGGCTTTTTATTTTGGCCAGAATGCGACAACAAAGGGGCGGTACTTCGAGATGCATGTCAGAATGCTGAAACTATGGGTGGTTATTTGTATTGAAGAATAACGAAGTGTGCAAGTCTTTGTGTAAAAGCTTCGTTTTATAATACAGTCGAATCCGGTTAATGGAACCACATCGGGAGGGGATGGTTTTGGTCCTAATAAGCGGCTGGTACGATTAATCGAACATGCCCTATGTTACAAGACGGGACGTGCTATA